>PVHP010045080.1:0-13830 GCA_004024765.1 Zapus hudsonius | reverse complement strand
CCCCCAACAACACAGCTTCATCGAGGTTGTAAAACCCAAACTGCCATCAGCTGAGGATCAATCTATCAGAACACATTCATTTGTTTGTGGGGGACACCTGGATCAAACCATGACAGTCCGCCCCTGGCCCCCACAAACTAATAATCATTCAAGATATAAACACAATATGTTCAGCTCAACTCTTAAGTCCCCGCAGCTTGCAACTGAGCCATAATACCAAAAATAAACCCATAATGGCACAGAACATTCACAATGCAAAACATGAGGCACAGCAAAAACAGATTGACCAATACAATACAAGATTTAAAACAACAGGGCACCATCAATCTCTAACTCCAAGCTCAACGATTCTTAACCAATAACACAAGTCTCTTGGAGATTCAATTCCACCCCTCCAGCTCAGCTACTCACAGTCCGGGAAAACGTCATCAGGTACTGGCAGCTCGCCTTGGCACCCATCCATAGTCCTGGAATTCACTGGGTCTCCATTGCAACCCACAGTTCATTCTCGTGGCTCCATCGGGCTCCATGCAGGCAACCTAGCACACCTGCTTCACACGCTGTGACCATTTTTCAAAAACAAAACTGTGTTGCAAATTCAACGACCCTCTCTTCTTCCATTTGCCATACTCCACAGAACCAGGTGGGCTACCAATTTGTTAATCCAGGGGGGAACAAAGCATTCAGGCCCCTTACTTCAAAGAGTCCGCATTCTTCCTGTTGTTCCAATGCAGACCAGCTGGCCCAATCTCAGTGGTTGTAATCTCTCAAACAATTACAGGTGAACGGGCAGCAGTTTCGACCCAAAGATCTTCTTTCTGTGCCATCTCCATCTGCTCACACCAGTCCATCTTTACGTAACACAACCCTGCACAGGTTTCCAGGACACAGGCAGGCAGAACGCAGCAAGCCTCTCACACAAACTGCTTCTGGCACAGTCCTGACCAAGTTCTTTCTCCCCTAAGCCAAACCTCACAGTCCATAGTTCTCAATACATTCAGGTCTTTAAACTCTGACCAGAATGATCCATGAAGCTGTACTCACAACACTGCGAGGCATCTCTTAGGCCGAGATTTCAAGTCCTTCCACATTCCTCCTGTAGATAACTTCCAGAAGACCAAAGCCACAAGATCAGGGTTCTAGCAGCAACAGGTGACCCCACATCCTGGTACCAAAACTGTTGCAGTCAGCTTTCTCGTTGCTGCACAGAGAGAACCCAAACAAAAGCGGCTTGTGGAGGAATGGGTTTATTTGGCTTATGGACTCGAGGGGAGACTCCATCCTGGCAGGGAAAACAATGGCATGAGCAGAGGGCTGGACATCACCTCTGCCACAGCACTGCAAACAGCAGCAGGAAGGTGTACCAAATACTGGCAAGGGGGAGCTGGTTTATAACCCCCATAAGCCCGCCCCCAACAACACAGCTTCATTGAGGTTATAAAACCCAAACTGCCATCAGCTGAGGATTGATCTATCAGAACACATTCATTTGTTTGTGGGGGACACCTGGATCAAACTATGACACTTACCATATGATGCCCACAGCTTCCTCAAAAGCTTACTGTATGAAAGGAAAGATTTTATGTTATCTTTCCAGTATTGGTTTAGCTTGTTTTATAAGTCCCCGACCCTGTGATTCCTTCCCCCCCCAATTCCTTTTATCCCCTTTTACAGTCTCTCAATTCACCTGACAGTTTTGCTTAGAGTTTAAGCTTAACCTGGTTAGGAAACACATATGAGGAAGAATATTCAATACTTGACTCTCTTTTCTATGAGTTCCCTAAGTATGATCTGCTCCAAGTAAATCCACTTTTCTTTAAATTTACTTGTCATTTTTTTCTTTCTGTTGAATAGAATTCCATCGTGTAAGTGAACCACAATTTTGATAACCATTAGTCCTTTGATGGGCATTAGGGTTTCTTTTTCCCCATATCCTCACCACATCTAATATTGTCAATTTTTGTAATGATTGCCATTCTGACTGGAGTAAGTGGAATCTCATTGCTGTTTGGATTTGTATTTCCCTGATGATTAAAGATGATGAACTTTTTTTTTTCCAGTGAGAATAGGCCACTTGTGTTTCCTCCTCTGTGAATTCTCTGTTGAGGTCAATGCCACATTTTTTGAGAGTGCTGTTTAATTTTTTATTATTTAATTTTTTGAGTTCTTTGTAAGTTCTAGATATTAGGCCTCTGTCTGTGTCATGGCTGGCAAAGATTATCTTCCAGTCTGATGGTGATCTATTGGCTCTGAGTATGGTGTGTTTGTCTAAACAGAAGCTTTTAAGCTTGATGAGATCCCATTCGTTAAGTGATTGTTGCACTTCCTGGGCTACTGGAGATTTGTTCAGGAAGTTTTTCCCTACTCCTATCTCATTGATAGTTCCTCCTATTATTTATTTATTTATTTGTTCAAGGGTTTTCAGAGTTTCAGGTCTTATGCTGAGGTCTCAAATCCATTTTAAGTTAATTTTCTGTGCATGGTGAGAAGAGTGTGTCTAGTACAAGTATTTATCCAATTTGTCCAGCACCATTTGTTGAAGATGTTATCTTTATGCCAGTGAGCATTGTTGGCAACTTTGTCAAAGATGAAGTAACTATAGTTACTTGAAATAAGAGTAGGGTCTTCAATTCTGTTCCATTTGTCTTTCTGTCTCTTATGATGCCAGTACCATGTTTTTCTTACTTTGGCTTTGTAGTATTTTTTTTTTATGAGGAATTGGGATACTACCACATGAGGAGTTTGTTTTTTTTTTTTCTTAACTAAGATTAGATTTGGCTATCCAAGGCATTTTGCCTTTCCAATTAAATTTTGAGATTAACTTTTTTCTATGTCTGTAAAGAATGAAGTTGAGGTTTTTATTGTCATGTCATTGAATCTGTATATTGTATTTTGCAGAATGCAATCTGTATATTGCCTTTACAATATTAATTCTACCTATCCAGGCGTATGTAATATCTTTCCATCTTTTCATATCCTCCTTTATTTCCTTCTTGAGGGTTTTTGTGTTTTCATTTTACAAGTCCTTCATATCACTGGTTAGTGTTACTCCAAGGAATTGATTTTTTTTTCTTTGAGGCTATTGAAAATGAGACAGTCTTACTGATTTCTTTTTCTGTATGCATGTCATTTGCTTACAGGAAGGTTAGTCATTTTTATGTGTTACTTTTCTATCCTGCCAATTTGCTGAAGTAATTTTTCACCTTTAGCTGTGTACTGGTATTAATCTTCATTTCTGTTATGTATAGGATCATGACATCTGCAAAAAGGGATAGTTTCACTTTTTCCCTTCCAATTTGTATCCCTTTTATGCCTTTCTCCTATCTTATTGCTTGGGCTAGAACTTCAAGGACTATATTGAAGAGCAGTGGTGAGTGTGGACATCCCTGTCTTATTCCTGATTCTAGTGGGATCTCCTTGTATTTTTCCCCTTTGAGTATGATTTGGGGTTTAGGAGTTTTGTATTTTACCTTTATTATGTTGAGGTATAAGCTGTCTATTCCTAGTCTCTCCAATGTTTTGATCATGAAGTGGTATTGAATTTTGTTGAAGGCCTGCTCTGCATTGATTGAAATGATCATGTGATTCTTGTGGTTGAGTTTATTAATGTGATGGATTACAATAAGCAAGTTCCATATGTCAAACCATCCCTGCATCTCTGTGATGAAGCCTACTTGGTCAAGGTAGATAATATTTTTGATGTGTTGTTGGATTTGGTTTGCAAGGATTTTGTTCAAACTTTTTGTATCTAAGTTCATCAAGGATATGGGTCTATAGTTTTCCTTTCTTATTGTATCTTTGTCTGGTTTTTGTATTAGCATGAGGCTAACTTCATATAAGGAGTTTGGAAGCATTCCCTCTTCTCCTCTAATGTAAAAAAAGCTTCAGAAAAGTAGTTTCAGTTCTATGATGAATGTTTGGTAGAATTTTCCTGAGAATCCATCATGTCCTGCACTTTTCCTTTTGGGGAGGTTTTTGATTTCATTTTCAATCTCATAGGATGTGATAGGTTTATTTAGGAGCTTTATCTGCTCTGGGTTAAGCTTTGGTAGGTGGTAGGTATCCAGGAATTCATCTATTTCTTCCAAGTTCTCAATTATTTGTGGAGTAGAGGTTTTGGAATTATGATCTGATGAATTCTTCTTATTTCATTGGAGTCTATTGTGACATCTCCCTTTCCTTTCATATTTTGTTGATTTGAGTCTTCTCTTTTTTTATTTAATTAGATTGGCCAAGAGTTTGCCAAGCATGTTTATTTTTTCGAAATAAACAGATGTTCATTTAATCTATTTTTAATTGTTTTATTCATTTCCATTTCATGAATCTCAGCTCTGATCTTAATAATTACTTTTCTCCTTTTTGGGGAGCCGTTCAGGCCACATGATGCGTCAATATTGTTTTGAAGGTCTCTGCTCTTCCTCCTACTAATTAAGGCTAAATTCCTATCTTTGTCAAACTTCTCTTCCGCCTGCAGGCCTTTCTCCTAGAGATCATAACCCCTGCTGTGACCGAGTCACCTAGCAACCAGGTTGCTAATTCCCAGCAACCACCTTGCTCCGCCTCACTCCCCTGTATTTAAGGCTTTGCCTACTTGCAATAAAATGAGTTTGATCGGAATTCCGTCTTGCTCCATCTCTCGTGTCTCTTGTTCCCACCCATTCTAACCCCTCTTCCTAGGGCCCTCGCTGTGATGACCCACGGGCGGGTAAGGGCACTCCTTGAGCTCCTAGGGTTGGATTATTCTAGATTTTCCAATTCTTTTAGGTTGGTGTTTAGGTTATTTATTTGAGATCTTTCTGACTTTGTTATAAAGACATTTAGTGCTATGAATTTTCCTCTTAGGAATGCCTTCATTGTGTCCCATAGGATTTGGTATGTTATGTTTTCATTATCATTTACCTTGAGAAAATTTTCAACTTTATTTTTATTTATTTATTTGCAAGGAGAGAGAGAGAGAGAGAGAGAGAGAGAGAGAGAGAGAGAGAGAGAGAGAGAGAAGAGAGGAGAGGAGAGGAGAGGCAGACAGAAATCATGGGAGCACCAGGGCCTCCAGCCAGTGCACATGAGCTGCAGATGCCTGTGCTGCTTTGTTCACCTGACTTTCCGGGGTATGGAGGAATCAAACTGGGGTTTTTAGGCTTATCAGGGATCATCTTAAACACTGAACCATCTCTCCAGCCCCATATGACATCATTTTTAACGAGAGATAATAATCCAAATCTCTATATATAAGAAAAGGGAAATAGTGCTTTATACATGAAATGTACAGTATATTCCTATATATTTTATGATTATTAAATTCTACAAACATCAACCAAGAAGAAGAGCAATATAAATGTCCTGTAATATTCATTGAAAAAATCACCAGAAATGCAATTTTTATATGATTTTATTAACATACTATTTTTTTTTAAACCTGGGGAGTATAATATATGGTGTTGGGTATCTCAATGTTTGCTTTTGGGAAGAGGAAACAACTAGTAAAACCAAGAATAGTTATGGAGGGGTGAAAGACTTTCGTTATAGTTCCATGGGTCCATCTGCTTTATCTTAATTCACAAAACTGTTCTCTGTGATGGGTATACATTCAGTATGTGTTATTCCTAAACAATATTTTATAATGAAAATACATTAATATTGAGCACTTTCCTATTTTAAATTATTCTTATCCACTACATATGTGGGGAATAATATGAGTAAACATTCAAAAGCACACATTGAAAATTAACTAATGCATGGTAATGCATGCATTACCATGATGACACAGGATAAGAGTGTCCACTATGTACTCATGGGAAAAATATTTTCCAGATCCACTGTTACAAAAAGAAAAATTAGAGATTATTACTTTTATAAGTTCCCATTTATATAGAAAGGGAGAAATATGCATTTGTGAACATCGAAAACTGTATATATTATGTTTCTTTTTACTGGCGCAAATGTTGAGAATAGTAAAATATATGACCATACTTATTCATTTGTAAGGAATTATTTATAAATACATAAAAATCTGAGTGAAAATATATGGAAAAGGTAATAGTAATTTTGATATGTAAATCATAATTCGGCAATAGGAGAATTCACAAAATAATTAATATTGAGTTAATGTGGAGAAAATCAGATGGGTGCAGAGTAGGTGAAGAATGAAGAATGACTTTTTGCCCCTACATTTTTACACCTTTTGTGTTTAGTATAAGATTCATTAAGTTTTTTATATAATTTCAGTATGAAAATTTATGAAAATATATGACACGTTTTTGTATATTAGTCTCTAGGTCAACTGACAACAGGCTTAACTTTGATTAGTATCTCTTCAATTTCAATTTAATAAACAATGTGAACTATTTATTTCCCCTTGCTTTTGATGGAAATCAAAACAGTTTTTGTGCTATGCTGCTGAACAATATCCATTCTATACCCTATACATTTCATTTTTACATGTCATAATCAGAAATCATGCAATTATTTTTCCTCATGGCTTCCCAAATGAATTAGTAACTTACTTGAAAATGAGCAGGTTTTGGAAAAGTGCACCTTAACTCTGGGAAAAATTACTTCTGAAGAATGGCAATTATATTTCTAAGTTAAAAGATGAAGATCCAATTTATTCACTAAACAGATTTCAAACATGTATAAGAAACACACCATGTAATTCAATATCATTATGTTAATGAAAGATGAATTGGATTACCTTTGTTTTTCTGGTTTCATATGATATGCATTGTTTTAAAATCTGTGTGATCCATGGATACCTGGGTGCTCCCAACATTAATGGATTTCAATTTCATTTTCCTCTCCTACATTATTATATAGCTGCATTTCCACCCACACTCCATTATCTCTCAGAGCTCTTTTAAAAATATTCAAACAAAATTCACTTATGAAAAATCCCTAGCCAAGCCTCATTTCATTTATTCTTTATAAAAACTACAAACATTAAAACACAGCTCCAATATTTTCAGAAATAAAGCAACTGAATGAAAAAGATGTAAATTATATTCATGTTAGCACTCAATAAAATTATATAAATTTAGGGCAATCTGACTTTTTAACAAGATAAAATATTTGATCATCAATATAATAAATTGATCAAACTGACTCTAAATTTCATCTGCAAAAAAAAGACATAGGAGAATAGCTTGGAAAAAAAGCAGATACTGAACAGGGATATCCTTTTTAAATATATATCATGAAAATCCGCAATAATCAAAAAGAATATGGAATAGTTACACGAAAAACTAGTTATACAGAAAGACAATACTTGAAGAAGTCCACATGCCAATAACAAAAATGTGCACATAAAATTGATGTATGGACAACAATCAAAATTGCCACATAAAAACCAAAGTGTCCAGAAACAGTGTGAAGAAGTTGCTTAAACTCAGAAGAAACAGTAAAATACAAGTTTAATATATGATACTACTTTTGATAAGATAGCTAATATTGCTCTCTATTAGAAATGCAAAGTTGCAAAAAAATTTGTATTACATAAGGCTTGCACGAGAAATAGTCTTATAGATAATTAATATGAATATAAATAGGCATATCCTTAGGTGAACTTTGAAGTATCATTCAATTTCTTTGATCTACAGTCACATGCCTGATAAATTGTTTGGATCAAGATATATGTTCATGTGTGTTCATGGCAATATTACTCAGAGTAATGCAGTGTCATAAAGCAACTTCAGTGTCCAAGAAAATGGGATTGGTTAAGTAAATTTAGTCCAAATATATAGCTGAATTTTATGCATTAATAACAAAATGGAAAAACATACAAGGTAAGAATTAGTTTTTAAATAGGACTGGAATCTATAGTATGTGTATATTATAGAATACTTACATTTAAAAAGAACTAAAATATCTGTATACTCTTCTGGAATAATCACAATAATATATCTTATATGACAAAAGCAGAATGCAGTATAGCATGAATATAATGCTATATTTATATTAAACAGTAGAATTATATACGTAGACATAAAAGGAGATCATACAAATTTATAATGAAAGGGAAATATCTATACACAAATACAAACAAAGGAAATATTCATACCTATTAATTTGTATGTCTTTATATGTGTTTGTTTTAAAAATCAAATTAAGACAGGCAAATTGGGGAGAGTTATGGCTGCAGTTACACTCTGTGTTACAATGTGTTACTTTAATCATGTAAAAATTTTTATAAATATAAAATAAAATCTAGAGAGTGACTCTGAATACTCTAAATTTAAAAAAAAACCTGAAATTTAGGTATTAGAAGGTTAATTAAGATATCTGTTTCAAGTGTCTTCAAAACCAAACATGGAGGTAAGAGATATAGTTCAATGGATGAAGTCATTTCTACTAAAGTCTGAATATACCTGAGTTTAATCCCCAGAAACTGTATAAAAGCCACAAGCTATGCAGGACTTCTGTTAATCCAGCATTCTAACAACAAGGTGAGAAGATGAGACAGGAAAATATCCTGTGATCTCTTAGCAGGCACAACCAAGAACAATGACAGCAAGATTGACCTGAGAATACCTGCCTCAAAGAACATGGATGGTAATGACTGACTCCAAAAAGTTGTCCTGGACCCACCACACATTCACAATGGCATGTGAACAAGCTTCCACACACATACCATAAACATACACATATATACAAATCAAAACCAACAACAAATTGGGATGAATATGTCCAGTAAAATGAATTGAAAACAAAAAAAATTACATGTATTGTACTAAGCAAATAATATACAGGATATAAATGTATAATGTAAAGATGTGGCTGGAAATGTAAATAGGACTGTGTTTTCAGCATAAAAACATTGAGATACAGATGTAAAGCAAAGAAACATAAAATCCTATAATCTTAGATTTGAACTGCAAACATTAAAAATTCAGAATTTACTTGGTATTTAAACAATTTAACTCCACTCAATCAAAAGGCCTATAAAAACTCCTTAAGTGTTTTTTGTTCCTAGATTGTGGTCACTCAATAGCATTTTGCATTAATGAGAACTGTGGATTTTTTTAAAATCTCAAACTCTTTAATTTTTTTTCAATATTTGACTGCACAAAACAGATATAATTTATTTACAATTATAATTTTTAAAGGTTGAACTATGCAAAAAATATAACTTCCAGTTATATGTTACTTCAAGTCCGCAGTGTCTGGATAATTTTGCTGATAGTTCAGAAATATTCAACAATTGTTATTAAGTAAAGTTACATAACACCAACACTTTTTTGAGTAGAAAGAAATTGAAGAGAAGAGTCAGCTGTATGAAACTATGTAAACATGCAATAGTACAAGGAATAATAACAATAAACAAGTGAAAATGATGGCTATTATCAATTAAAGTAACATTTTTAAATATATATTTATTGTCCATAATGAGTTACATTATTTAGTGGGCAAACAATGCATTGTTATCCCGAATTCCCCAATCCCTGATCAGTTGGATATCCTCCTTCATGGGCTGTCTGTATTAGTCCTTGTGGCAAGGGATCCTGGATATCCTCGTACTCAGCCCGGTCTTCCTGGCCCAAGTGTGTTGTTACTGATGGGTGCCATGCCTCTGGACAGTCTCCCCCACCACAGCTCTCACAATCTTTCTGCCCCCTCTTCTGCTCAGTTCCCTGAGTCGTGGTGGGTGAGTGTTAAGGCTGCTTTAATGTTGCGAGCTTAGGGGGTCCTTGTGTCGAAAATCCTTGGTTTCTGTCTCATTGGCCTATCCTGTGTTGATTGAATGGCTGTGGTTATAGGTCCCTAGTTCATCTGTCATTGGTCTGCTGGGTTCCCTATGGATCCTCCACGATATGACTGTGGTGGTTCCTCTCTTGCCAGGATCTCAGCCATCGGCCTACTGTTGGTTGGTAGGGTTAGATGGGCCACAGCTCTCTCATTGTATCCTTAAAAACACAAACACATTTGGCTTATCCTGAGTTGGTTGAATGGCTGTGGCTGTGGGTCCCTTGTTCATCCCGCCATTCTCTGCAGGGTTCCATATGGATCCTCCACAATATGACTGTGGTGACTCATCTCTTGCCATGGTCTCAGCTTTTTGCCTGCTATCGGGTGGTAGGGTTATATGGCCCACAACTCACTCGCTATATCCTGAAAAATACAAATACAATCTCCATTGGAGAGTTAGAACAGTATAGGTTAACAGATATAGACCATTCTGGATTACCTAGTTTCTATTTTTAGTAGCCTCCCTGTCAGACGTTCGCATAGTGCATCTTTTCTTGGGAGCCCAAGAGTATTGGATCCGGTGCATATTGCCCTAAATCCCCATTTCCAATCAAGGGTTCCCCCTCACTGAGTGGAATATTTGGCCAAATTTAATAGCTGTTGATTGTCTCCCCCAGGCCCAGGCCCAGGCTCCTTCATTGCACAATTGCTCCTTTCTTGGTTTGCTGTTCTCTCCCAGTAGGAACTGTATCCAGCCTATTCATGGCCACAGACTATGTTTCATGCCAATGGTCTGTTTACTCCAGTTATCACCGATCAGCTTCCCCTGGCAGCTTGTGCAGTGCCCTCCAGCCCTTCGACAACTGTGGATTTTCTTAAAGTATACAAAGTTAGTTGACTTAGTATAATTTGTTTAGTTATTTCCTAAACAATATGTGTTAAGTAAAAGTTAGATCAAAAAGTTAATTTTTCATGTATCACTGAATAATCATGTGGAAAAAACCGATATACTCAAGTTAATTTTGAAATAACATGCATCTGAGTGTAAGTACTCTTTCATTGAGCTTTTACTTAACAATTACTTGCTATTTAGAGGGCCATTTGTCTCTCTGAATCATATTTTATCATTCTATAACAATATTTTATTGCAGGGGTCTTTATATACAGTGTCTATAATGCAGTTGTTAGCATAAATACTATTTATTATTTTTACTAATTTTATTCTACTCAATCTCATGTTTTCTGAGTTTTAGTAAAATATCCAGTAATATAAATATTTATGTATATCTTTTAAATTTTTCTGACAATTTATATATATATAATATATTTTGATTATAATTACTTCCCATTATTTTCTTTTGTTCATCCTCCCTACTCTCTCTTCCACTGAACTCTTCTTTCCAACCAATCACTGGCTTATAAGCATAAGCATAAATTAAAATTTAGAGGACTATTTTATATGGTTCTAAGTTTTTTAACATTTATTACTAATTTTGCTATTTTTGTTTGGTATTTTCAATGCGTAGAGAATATCTGAATATCTATATTTTCTTCTTATTTTAATATTATCGTGTATATCAAAAGCAACATATTTCAAGTTTTAACAATTGATTACTCCAAGCTGAATCTTTTAATAAAATTTAAACTAAAAAAAAGAAAATGAAAATACCATCTAGAAACATATTTTGTAATAGAAATTCGGATGATACAACCAAATAGTCAAGTGTAAAAGGATATAGATGCCAACTTACAGCATTTCTGACTGACTATACTTGGAGAATTTGAGAATTAAGATGAGTAAGCAAGATGACCCAGACACAGATATGCAAATATTGTATGTTCTATCATTTATAAATACCAGTTTTGTGGGGGGTAGTTATAAATGTGGGTATAAGTCTTATGGAACCTATAAAATATTCATAGAATACATGTGACACAAAAGTGGAAAAATTACTGAGAGTTTGAAAGCTACAAGAAGAAGAGGAGTAGAGGAATAGGAGAGAGCACCAAAGAAAGATTAACAAAAACAAAATATGCATGAAAATGTCATAATGGCCTTTTGGCCTCTTATTCCCTGATTTTTGGCCTTCCCCTTTGGCCTCTCAGTCCCCTATCCTTGAATTTCCGCCTCTCAGTCCCCCCTTTTTTAATTGACTTGGTTTATTTTATTTTACTTTTTAATTTGGTTCCTGTAGTTGACTGAAAAGAGCCTGACACAAGGGCCTGAGCCCTGATCTCTGAGCTGGTGTGAGCAGAACCATGGTGAGAGGATTGTCCACTGACACTGGGGGGCAAAACTGAAGAGGACAACAGGAACCACCTGGCAGCTCCTGAAGAAGATCTCAGGGACCAGCCCAGCAGATCCTCTACAGCTTCAAGCACCCTCCCATCACCCTATCATCAGTGCCAGGAACCTCTGGAGAACTGGAGACCCCAACTAACCAGAGGCACCCCACAGCCACATAGCATCCAGCAATCCAGTTTGAACAGCAAATCTACAGATCCAAGGAGCATAGCTGAGCCAACAGCACAAAAAAGAGGGAACCATCATTATTGGAAACCATCCCAAAAGGTAATATGGCCATCTTACAATGGGGTAATACTTACCCCAAAGCCAAATATATAGAACTGGAATGGAATTGATAATCACACCTTCCATGTCAGAGCAGGTTATGTGGTAGCGTTTATTGATGTATTTTTGGTCAGCTTTTCCATTCTCAAATAAGCTGGTTTTAAGAGTGAAGTAGTCACTTTTGATATCATGGTTTATTGTCTATAATTATTCAAGCTGTCAATAAAATGTTTTAAAAAAGAAAGAAATGTCATAGTGAAAACCATTTCATTATTCGCTAATAAACAAACATTCATTAAAACAATGAATTAGTAACAAAATGCAAACAAAATACTATTCATATGACATTTGGGGTATGATTTAAGTCTATATATAGATTATCATTAAATAAAAGCAATGAGGCTATATTCAGTGTTCCCTTTAAAGGGAAAAGCAGTGAAATAACTGAGGTCAGAAACAAATCTACTTATTAGGCAATTAATAACTATTAAGTAATTAATCTAAGGGTCTCTGATGATATATAAAGGTAAGAGAAAATATCACAATGAATGTATGATGCTACCATTGACTCTACTAAGTGATCACAACATCATGAAATTAAAATTTATACCAGATATGACATATGTTTCTTGATATTGAGACAGTAGCCTTAAAATATTCCAATGAAAAAACATATTAAGTTTAACTGCAGGTTTTCACACAACAAAGTCATGAATGTTGGAAATTCTAATGAAAAATGTTCTGTTCTTTTTTAAAAACATTATATGACAGGAAGAGAGAGGGTATATAAATTTAATATGTAAAAATTCAGTACTTTAAAAGTATTCTATCTATCTATCTATCTATCTATCTATCTATCTATCTATCTATCTATCTATCTATCTACTAGAAACAGAAGAAAGACCAGACAAAGAGAAAGAATGAGTACACTAGGGTTTCTACTCATTACAAACAAACTCCATATGGATTTGCCACCTTTTGTGTCTGGCTTTATATGGGTACTGGAGAATCAAACCTGGATCATTAGACTTTGCAAGCAGTCATCTTAACTGCTGAGCCATCTCTTCAGTATCCAAATTCTGGTCTTCCCAGAAAAACCATCATGGAAGTAAAAGGGGAAGATGATAAAACCATATATTAACATAGAATCACATATAGCTAATAAGCTATATATAATAATATCCTTAAAGCATTCCATTAAGTCAAGATTTTTTGGGGAAAGGATGAGCAGAAACAAATACTGTAAATATAGAAACATATTACAATATACTACATTTAAACTCAAGCATAGTAACAGTTGCATTTACTCTAAAATCTCCAGTTAAAAAGCAATGGTTGACTCTGGGGAAGATGGCTGACTAGCAGACATGCCATTAACCTCAAGGAAATTAGGGCCAGGGTCTTCAGCAGGGATCCACGCGCTGAATTCCAGGCACCTCCGAGCACAGGATCTGCACGACTGGAAGCCGGCAGCATGGAAAAGAGCTCGCAGGAGGCAGTGAGTGTCCTCAGGACAGACTGTGCTGGAGCGGGTTTTGCCCGCCTGCCGCCTGAGCCTCTTTCCTTGGGTTTTGGCCCCC
>PVHP010045079.1:0-13857 GCA_004024765.1 Zapus hudsonius | reverse complement strand
TGGGCTCCTCCCTAATTCTCTGCTCCTCCTGGTTTCCCAGGATAGATGGAGCAGACCTGTTTCCCTATCTTCTCTCTGTTTTCTCAAAATGTCTCTTCAGGGACAATCTCTTAAGGTGACCCAACATTCATTCATTTGTTTATTTACTTAGAGACTGGATTTTGTTATGTAGACTAGTTTTGAACTTACTAGGTAACCCAAGCTGGTCTTGAACTTCTGGAACTCACAGCAAACCTCTGGGGTTACAGGTGTGTAACATCATACCTGGCCCAACATCACCATAATGAGGAAACAAAAATTATATTTAAAAGATTAGTTAGATCATAACAGGCATGCTCTTAAGCCCTAGAACCAGTATGGTTCCCACTTCTTCGTTTTTTAAAAAATATTTATTTTCTTTCCTTTCCCTTTCTTTCTTTCTTTCCTTCCTCCTTTCTTTCTTTTCTTTCTTTCTTTCCTTCCTCCTTTCTTTTTTTCTTTCTTTCCTCCTTTCTTTCCTTCCTCCTTTCTTTCTTAGTTTCTTTCTTTTTTCCTTCCTTCCTTCCTTCCTTCCTTCCTTCCTTCCTTCCTTCCTTCCTTCCTTCCTTCCTTCCTTCCTTCCTTCCTTTCTTTCTTTCTTTCTTTCTTTCTTTCTTTCTTTCTTTCTTTCTTTCTTTCTTTCTTTCTTTCTTTCTTTCTTTCTTTCTTTCTTGTTCATGTGTGCGTGTACCTGTGTGCATGTGTGCACGAGCCAGAGCACATGTATGGAGGTCAGAGGACAACTTTGAGACTTCAAGGTTATTGGTGCGTGCTTCACCTTCTTTGAGACAAGGGATCTTCCCATTGCAATGGAACTACCAGACTGCAAAGGAATGCCACACTAGCTGGCCTTGAACTTCTGATTCTACTGGATCTGCCTCCCATGATCATTATCATAGGCATGTTGGGATCTCAGATGTATGTGCCACTTTGCATTCAGCTTTATGTGAGTACTGAGGAATTAAACCTGGGCAGCAGGCTTTGCAAGCAAGGCCTTTAACTACTGATCCATCTCCCAAGTCCCCATTCCCCTCCTTTTTTTGGATTTTTTACTTTATTACCTTTCTTTGCAAGTGTATTGTGTGTGGTGTGTGTATGCATGTATGTATGCATGTTTGCATGTTTGCATGCACCTAGGGGCAGGTGTGTGCAGGTGTGTGTGAATGTGTGTGCATGTACATGAGGAGACCAGAGGTTGATGTGAGACCAAGGTAGGATCTCAGAGCTCACTGATTTGCCAGCCAGCTTTCCCTGGGGGATCTCCTATCTCTGTCACCTGATATCTGGGATTATAAGTAGGTCACCACGCTTGCCTGGCATTTATATGGGTGCTGGGGATCCAAACTCCAAGTCCTCCTGTTTGCAGTACAAGCACCTTATCCGCTGAGTACGGGAACTCTAAGGCCTCAGTTTGCTGATATTGAGCTGATATTGATCCAGTCACACTTGGCATATCTGGTCATTCTCATTGTTCCCATGTCAGGAACAAGTGAACTTTGCCTTCGTGACTCCCAGAAAACAGGTGATAACTCTGCAAAGAGCCACCACTCGTGGGAAACTCTGTGCCCTAGCCTCACTCCCCTGAAAACAGTCAGTATATAAGCTGCAACAAGTCAGGCTAGGGAGCTGGAGAGATGGTTCAGTGGTTAAGGCACTTGCCTTCAATGCCTAAGGACAGGGGTTCAATTCCCCAGTACCCATGTAAATCAGATGTACAAAGTGGCACATTCATCTGGAGTCTGTTTGCAGCAGCTGGAGGCCCTGGTGTGCCCATTCTCTCTGTCTCTCGTCTCTCTTTCATTCTCTGCAAATGAATGAATGAATGAATAAATAAATAGGACAAGTCAGGCTGGCAGAGAGGGGGTGTGGTCAGCCCTGCTGGGCCTCCCGTGGGACAGCAGTGACATAGAGCTCCTGGTAGGGTTAGGAGCTGTCGGAAAACACCTCATACAGAGGCTATGCCGGGCTCACTCTCCAACCACGTTTTCCTTCTTTCTTTGAGAACATGGCTAAGATCATACTCAATCTAACCTTGTGCCAGTTTTCACTGGATGCAAAGAACAAGTTTTATTTTATTTTTTATTTTATTTTATTTTTTTTTTGAGGTAGGGTCTCGGTGTAGCCCAGCCTGACCTGGAATTCACTATGTAGTCTCAGGGTGGCCTTGAACTCACTCGATCCTCCTACCTCTGCCTCCCGCGTGCTGGGATTAAAGGCGTGCGCCACCACGCCCGGCTTAACAAGTTTTAAAATTACTTATTTATTGGTATGTGTGTGGAAGGGGAGCAGGGGAGGAGCCACCAGGGTCTCCTGTCACTGCAAATACATACCTATCTGTGTTTATGTGGGTGACTTGGGAATTGAACCCCAGGCCTGTAGGCTTTACAAGCAAAGTGCCTTTAATTGCTGAGCCATCACCTTAGCACCAAGAACAGGTTTTTTAAACCAAACATTTTGTTTTGTGTAGTCAGGAGTCCTTATTCCTATTTTCTTTTCCAACACCCTATGGAACATGGCCAGGCACTGCCCTCCCCTCGCCCTGCTCTGTTACAGGACAATGGATCTTCTGGGCAGTTACAACCGTCTTTATGACATAAGAGGAAAATTCATCAATTCCAAACCGCACTGTCCCTGTTCACACCCATGTGCCTTCTCTTTGGGATATGAATTTCCTTTCTTTCTGATTCAGAGCCGTAATGTGCTGGTGACCTTGAACAAGTGGCTCCCTGGAGGAGCAGGCCCTGGCTTGTAGTGGCCAGTTAACATGGTATAATGATCCCCACCAAGCTACTAACCCCGGGCCACTTGGAAGAGATGTTTCCCATTAACCCTCCCAAGTTGCTGCCTCTTCTAGCAGACTGATAGCAAAACTGTGATTTCTGGGACCTGTCTTCATGTCTCATACCTCTGTCCCAAAACATTCTACTTTCCTTGGAAGGAAGGGCAAAGCATCTTTGGGCTTTTACTGAAGCATCAATGTATGTAGGGCTAAAGGCAGAAATGGTTATTAATACATAAGTTTTCTTTTTTAAAAAATATTTTATTTATTCATTTTCAAGCAGAGAAAGAGAGAGAGAGAGAGAGAGAGAGAGAGAGAGAGAGAGAGAGAGAGAGAGAGCGCACACCAGGGCCACCACCTTGTAGGTCTGGCTTATGTGGGTCCTGGGGAATTGAACCGGGGGCCTTAGACACTGGAGGCAAGTGCCTTAACCGCTGAGCCATCTCACCAGCCCAGTACATAAGTTTTCATTAAGTACATGCAAGCGGTATTGTAGAAATCGCTGTGTGTCCACACGCACACACATGCCTGTGTATAATAATAAGATACTCTAATGCTACTTCTTGACTAACAGGGCTTTTGGTTCTTGCTTTTTTAATTATTTTATTTATTCATTTTTCAAGCAGAGAGATACAGACAGAGAGAAAGATAGAGATAGATTGAGAAAGAGAGAGAACACCAGGGCCACCACCTTGTGGATCTGCTTATGTGGGTACTGGGGAATTGAACCGGGGGCCTTAGGAACTGGAGGCAAGTGCCTTAACCTCTGAGCCGTCTCTCCAGCCCAGGTTCTTGCTTTTTTGATAATCCCATCACCCTCAAATTACAATTAGGAAACATGGATTCATTATTATGGGAGGTAAATGGCTTCTTCACTGTACCTAAGGTCTTACTCAGTAAAAAAACTATTTCAATGTTTAGAACTCTGCTTAAGGTAATAGCACATAGCATATATATATATATATATATATATATATATATATATATATATTTTGGTTTTTTGAGGTAGGGTCTCGCTCTAGTCCAGGCTGACCTGGAATTCACTATGTAGTCTCAGGGTGGCCTTGAACTCACAGCAATCCTCCTACCTCTGCCTCCCGAGTGCTGGGATTAAAGGCGTGCGCCACCACGTCCGGCTGCAAATAGTATATTTTGAAGTGGCATTCTGAGCTACTTTTCTTTTTCTTAATTTTTACAATAACATTTTTCTTTATTGTAGAGAGAGCTCTAACATTAGATACAAACAATTTTGATTGATAGATCTTCTTACTAAGAACTATCCCTTTATCTCTAATAATATTCCTCATCCCAATTATAATCTCATCCCAGATTTATATAGTTGGATTCCTTAGGCATGTTTTATCATTTCCATCCCTTCACTTATCTATGCTTCAATATTTCAAGTGTTTTTCTTATAGACAACATACGGTTGGGTCATTCTTTTTCTTATTTTCTTTTTCAGTTTGATGGTATCACACCTTTTTCTTGGAGTCTTTGGACCATTTACATTTAATATAATTATCAACATGATTGAGTTTATGTTCCTGTTACCTTATTTTTTTTCTACTTATTCTTTTTTCTTCTTTAGCTTATCACAGTTTACCTCAGATAAGGTGCTGTCTTTTTAAACATTTTTATTTGTGTGTGTGTGTGTGTGTGTGTGTGTGTGTGTGTGTGTGTGTGTATCTTGCTGCTACAAAACAAACACCAAATGCTTGTGCTGCTTTTTGTACCTGGCTTCCAGGGTTGGCTTGGGAACTGAACTCAGACTGGCAGGCTTTGCAACCAGTTAATCACTGAACATCTTCCCAGCCCCAAGTCTTAAAGTCACCATATTTTTTTTCTGTTTATAAATTTACTAAATGGGAGGGTGAATGGGAGAGGAGAGTTCAGAACTGGAGGGTAGGTGTGGAGATCAGGTATGGTGTCCTACAGCTGTCTCACTTAGAGTGACAGTTTTTAACTTGACAGGATTTAGATTCACCATGGAAACAAATCTCTGGTCATATATGTGGGTTTTTTTTTAATTAGATTAGTTGAGATGTGTGGTAATTTGAGTGGCTGTCCCCCATAGACTCAGGTGTTTTATTAAAGCTTGTAAGTTAGCTTTCTTTCCAGCCACCTGTCTGGAGGAGGTGTCACTGGGGGGTGGGTCCTGGAGCCCAGCCCTAAGGTGTGTTTGGGGATGGATCTGATTTCCAGCCCAAAGGTGTGCAGAGCAGTTTGAGCTCTGGGGGAGGAGGGGAGATCCCTGCTGCTTGCTGCCCATTCATGCTTGTTGCTTTTGGTTTTCACAGGCTGCTTGGTTGCTTATCTCTGCTTGGATGAGGGGAAGCAGCTTATTCCACCATCTATGGAACTTTCCCCTGGGTTTGTAAGCTTGAAATAAATCCCTTCCTCCTCTAAACTGTGCCTGGTTTGAATCTTCATCCCAGCAATGTAGAACTGACTACAACAAGGTGCGAGGACCCACCCTAGCTGTGGACATGGGCTGGGTTCTTGGACTGAATAAAAAGAGTGCTGTGTGTGAAGACGCATTCATTATTCTGCTCTGCTTCCTGACCAGGGACTAGATGTGATCGATTCCCACTGCCTTGCCTTCCCAGCCACAGAGGACAGTGACCTGGAACTGTGAATGGAGATAAACCATTCCTCTCTTAAACTGATTGTTGTCAGGTATTTTTGTCTTGGCAGCCAGCAGGTAACTGATACCTGCTGCACAGCTGATTCTGTGAGGCTTTCTCCAACTGCATGCTCTGTGAAGTCAGCCACTGTGGAACAATCACACCCAGAGACTCAAAAACATCATTTATCAGGGCTTTCTTTGTAGGAAAGCTGCTTTCCAAGCATGCTTTTGGGGTCTGGAGGGCTTGCTTCTCGAAAGCCATTGCAAGAAGGGCTTTGCCATTTTGTTCTCACACCATAATGCCTGGTAGCCCATGCTTATGAGTTCCACTAAGCTAAGTGGATTAAACAATGGTTATTTTTTTTGGGGGGGGCGGGTGAAACTACAGGTCTCAGAAATGCACAGCTGAAGACTTAGGGAGAAGCTGGGGTCGCAGATTTATTTTTCTGTGTCATCTGAACTTGAGGGTAGAAATACAATTTTGGAGATAGAACTGGTACAATGTGAGAAGCAGTCAGAATGAGCCATGGTAAAGACTTCATGCTAGGTTGTATGGTTTGGTTAATGTCATTCACGGAGGGAGGGACTAAGAAAAGATCAATAAACAGGAGCTGGCCATGGTGGTCCATACCTAGAATTTCAACGTGTGGGAGGTAGAAGCAGGAAGATCAGGAGGTACTGAGTGCTAACACAGACCGAGATCATTGGAGTCTGAGGAGAGAAGGAAGGGAAGGGGAGGAGAGAGATGAGAAGGAGAAAAGAGGAAAGAAAAAAGGAAGAAGGGAAAGAAGGAAGGGAGGCAAGAAGGAAGGAAAGAAGGCTGATCGATCAATGACTTTGAACCACAGTTTAGGAAACAGCCCAGCCTCCTTCACACTCCTGTTACCTTTGTGATTCTCTCTTGGCTTTTAGGTGTGCGCTTTGCTCTTCAGGGTAACCCTACCTGGACCTGACCTACATCTTTTCTCACCTCACCATGTCTTTCCAGGTCTTGAATTGCTCCTGCTTGCTCTTTGCACATGGGTGGCTTGGTCTGATGATCTCTGAGTCTCTAGCACATCCCCAAACCCCTAAGAGCACTTCTCCCCAGCTCAGATCCTGCCTGCTTGGAAGAACACGCCAGGGGAACCTGATTTGGGAGCAGGAGGCTTGGAGTATCTTGGCATCACCACACTCAAGGATCCTACTCGCCAGTCACACTTAAACTGACTTTCATCCAGGGGAGCGGCTGTGGGCGATGGCCTGGGACCCCAACAAAGCACCTGACCATGCAGATGAGTGCCGTTGCCTCATCCCTGCAGCATCTCACCACTGCACAGTATCCTTTTTCCAGGGCAGGAGCCAGGATGACTGGAAGCGACAAAGATGTCACCTTCAGAGTGGTCCAGCCCAGCCCAGCCCCGCTCTTTGCTGGGTAGAGCAAGCAGGCCCTCACTGGAGTTCTTTCTAGCTCAGGAACCAGAGAGTTGAGCTGTCTCTTCTAAAGCCTCAAAGAGTTCTTTGTTCTACAGCTGAAGACCAAACCTTTGGCTGGCTGCTTGGAGGTTGCTGGGAGAATCCCTCAGTGAGAGAAAGAGGCTTGGATCAAGATCACAGAGAAGCGAGCTCTTTTCTGCTTCCTGTTCCTCTCCTGGAGAGAGGCTCTGGCCACTTCCATTCTGTTGTTGCTGTGATTTTTTTGGAAGCCCAGAAGCAGAGTTATAAACCTGCCTTTGGGATTCACCAGCATTGGAACATGGGGAAGCTGGGAAGGCTGTATTGTCTGGGCTCTTACCCCAGAGACTTGACTCACTTGGGATGAGTAGGGGATGCTCATGCATTCCCAAATTTGAGTACCACTGACTTATCCCTGAATGTCACATGACACCCTCCCCTGTGGTGGTAGATTGCAGACCCCTCCCCCTCCAGCTAAACAGGCCAGTAGGTACAGACAGCCTCTCCTGGAGAGCCAAAGTCTATACCAGAGACCCCTGAAAACTGGGTAACCCACTCTGCTCCAGAGAAATTTTTTCCTTCTGTAATCAGTATCAGTGAGTGTTTGGTTTGAGGGTAGAGGATACAGAATAAAGCCAGCATTGCCTATTCTCTGAGCTACAGTCACAAATCCTAACTGGAACTTTCAAGGCCTGGCATGAACTGGTCTGAATGAATGTCCTTATCAATGAAGGCTGTTCCTCTTCCTGCCCTCATCTGTCTCATCTGAAGTGTAGAACACCTTTATGGACTTCTATTCCTAAGACCACCAGAAATGTCACAACCTTCCTTAGGACAGAGCTGACCTCCTTCACACCCTTCCCTAGTGTTCATCTAAGAGAGGTGCTGTACTGGCTTGTCATCAGCTAGTGCTATTTTTGGAAATTTTGGAAACTTCAAGGTGTGTTGAACTTTTTACTTATTCATTTACGTGACAGAGATGGGGGAGAGAGAAAGAGACAGACTGTGGAGTGTCAGGGCATTCTGCCATTGCAAACGAATTCCAGATGTACGTGTCACTTTGCACACCTGGTTTTATGTGGAATCAAACCCCAGCCATCAGGTTTTGCAAACAAAAGCCTTTAACTGCTGAACCATCTCTCCAGCCCATGTTCAACAAAATTTATTTGCATGTATTTTGTGTGTGTGTGTCCACGAACACATGTGTGCATGAGTCCAGCAGGCTCTCCTGCCACTGTAAATGAATGCCCACCTGGCTTTATTTGGGTAGATGAGGAATTGAACCTGGGCCAGTAGGCTTTGCAAGCAAGCACTTCTAACCACTGAGCCATCTCCCCAGATGCTGTGTTAGACATCTCAACATGATGCGTGGTCATTCGCAAAGTTCACACTTAAAAAGAACTGTGCCATCAAGTGACAGACAAGAAATCTTATAAAGTTTTAAGCACGTTTATGATTTAGTGTTGATCTGTATTCACAGCTATGCTGGCTATGGGTTGGACATACTTGCTAGGAGGTGGGGCCTTGCTGGAAGAAATAGGGAGTCTCCTGGAAGGTTATACCTGGTCCCTGCTTCACTCTCTGCTTCCTGTTCTCTGTGAAGCGAATGAAGAACCTCTCTGGTGACACACTTCTGCCACAGTGATGGTGATGTCATTCCCAAGGGCATGGGGTCAAGCAAATGAACCCTCTGAAGCGGGAGCCATAATAAATCCTCCCTCAGCTCTTTGGTCACAGTGGTGAGAAATCAACAAGCAATCTTTGTTTAGCCGACTAGGAGGCTACAGTTCCCAGAGATGGCTGGCCAGGAGGAAAGTGGGAATCCTATTCTCTCTCTCTTGAGTTGAGGCAATGACCATGTAAGATGACCTGAGCACCTTCTATTCCTGACCACTTTTTAAGGGAGTCCTGACACCCACCCAGACAGGTCCTAGCACTTTCCCTTCCCCCCACCTCCCATGGGACCTTCAGGAAGCAGGAACACAGAAGTACAGGGTGAGTAGCCCAGGATCCCAGGTTTGAATCTAGCCAGGGAGACTCAGCACTGGCCTGCTGTTCTCCAAGGGCTCTCTGGGCTGCACTGAGCCCTGGCGTCCCCACTGCTGATGTGTCCCCTGCCCTCACACGAGTGTTTTCTGTTCTCTGTCACCGCCAGCGCCTGCCTCAACCCTTTCACCCCAGCTGCACCCACTCTGCCTTGCATTCTCTTAAGAACCACTGACACGTGACCCCCGTCAGACACAGCTCTCTCCACAGGGCAGACCCTCTCTCCCCTCATTGAGGCCTTCCTACACCTCATTTCTACCCTTCTGGGTAAACTCTCAGAGCCTTGCTTTTTTAAATTTTCCTAAAGCTCATCAGCATATTTAAGGATTTTCTTCAGCATTCTACCTGAAATTTAGGCATGTCCCTACCTGGAGGACAGGGGTTCCAGTCAGCAATATGGGAAGCCTTGGCTTATGGGTGACTGGCTATTGGGGACGGATGCTCATAACCAGATCCCCATTGGTTGGTCACAGCTGGGCTGATCTATGCTTGCCAAGGGCAGTAGTTACAAGCTAGGAATCCAAGGACAGCATCATGAGACAGTCACAGTTGCAGGGGCCTTTGGGGACAGAGGAAGAGGGTTTTGGGAGGAGGGGGTGAAGGCCTGGAGGTGTGGAGGAACTGAGACATTCCAGAAATGTTTGCTGGAGCATGGGACCAGGGCTGAGCAGAGTTGGGGTTCCAACAACAAGACTGTAGTCCCTTAGTGACTCTTACAAGGAAGGGGGAAGGCTGAGAGCAGCGTTTCAGAAGAGTAGAAAGCAGGAAGGCGTGGTATGTCAAGGAGAGGAGATTGCTCTGTGAGACTGGATTCCATCCGGTTCAGAGTGCTTGTGCCAAGGGTCAGCCCATGAAGGAGGCCCCCTGGGCATCTTCAGATGCCCTGCCTGGGTGCAGGAGTGGGTGGGCCCTCACAGCACCTGTGGGCTGCTGGCATTTGCTGAGATTTAGCAAATGCTCTTGCTGAGTGCAAAGCGGAAGGAAGGAGTGGGGGTGGGCGTGTGGACTCTGCTTAATTAAAACAGGGTGACATTGACTGGAGGGACCTTTAATTTTTTTTTTTTTTTAATCTCATTCACTCCCTCTCTCTGCCTGCTTTCTATTTGCAGGAGGGAGAAGGAGGTGGAGAAAAAGCCTTTTTTTTTTTTTTTTTTTTTACTCTTTCTTCTTCAACCTCTCTGTCTTTCATAAACCTGGCAGGTGCAGCTGGGTGGTCTAACCTCCCTCAGGTCCCTCCCCCTCCATCTGGAAAGGGCTGGACTCTGGGTGCAGTTTACACTCAGTGTGTTGTTGGTTGGAAGGTGGGGATTAACCCTCAGCCTCTTTGATGTCCTTAGTCTTGGTGGTAGTACAAAATGATATGGAAATCTCTCATGGTCAATCTGGACAGTCTTACTACTTGGCCACAATGGAAGATACATAGGTGTCAGGGCCACAGGGTTCAAGTTTAGATGTGGCTCAGTCCTTTATGAGCTGTGTGGTCTGGAAATAAGCTCCCAGGAGTCTCTTTCTGCGTGTAAACCAGGCTGTCACTGGGATGTGGGCCTAGGAATCCACCGATGGCTGAGCTCGCGTGCTTAGGTAATGCGGCTGTGCTCACACTTGCTATAGTTGTAGACATGGTTGTGTCTCAGGTGTGATGTCTGTCAGTAATCACAGAAAGTTGGAGTCAAAATCATCCATTGAATCTGTTTATTTAGCAAATAAGAAATGATTTTCCCACACCATGCCATGAGCAGACCAGACTCGTGTATACCATGTGGTCTTGAACCATGGCTGCTTCCCTGATCTCTCGAAAGGGGTCTAGGAGTATCAGTCCTCAGGAGCACAGAGTGTGTTCATGGCGAGCTGTGTGTGAGCAGCCCACCTGGGTTGGAGGCTTCCTGCAGAGCATGACTACTCCTCACATCCTTCTATTTCCTCCCCTCTTATTCCACACCAGCCACCAGTGGCAAACAAATCAGCCTACTTCAATCCATTCACACACACACACACACACACATTTATATATTTGATTTGTCGAGGTAGGGTTTCACTTTAGCCCAGGCTGACCTGGAATTCACTATGTAGTCTCAGGGTGGCCTTGAACTCACATGATTCTCCTACCTCTGCCTCCAGACTGCTGGGATTAAAGGCATGCACCTCCATGCCCGGCCTCCATTCAAATTTCTTAGGATGATGCATTGAAGTTCAAAGGATTGAATATCCTGTGCAAGTTCATGTAGATCATCAATCATAGCAATGAGGGTCCATTCCATTCCAGTGCCTGCTAGTGCTGCGGGTACCTTATCATAAGGGAGATAGTCATTGGTTAAACAAGGGAGCCATCTAAATAAGGGAGGCAGCAGCTATCAGTTAAACAGGGGTGACAGCAGCCATTGGTTAAATGTAATAGTTATCAATGAAACACAGAGAGGCAGCTGCTATCAGTTAAACATGGACGATAACAGCCATTGGTTAAATAAGCAGTAACTATCAGGTAAACAGTAGAGACAGCAGCTATTGGTCAAATAAGGGGAGGTGGTAGTTATCAGTTAGATAGCAGCCATTGGTTAAATGCAACAGTTATCAGTTAAAAGAGATAGCAGTTATCAGTTGAACAGAGGAGACAGCAGAGATTGGTCAAATAAAGGAAGCAGCAGCTGTTAGTCAAACAGGGGAGACAGCAGTGATTGGTCAAATAAGAGATGCTGCAGCTATCAGTTAAACAGGGGAGACAGAAGCCATC
This sequence comes from Zapus hudsonius, assembly GCA_004024765.1. Classification (NCBI taxonomy): domain Eukaryota; kingdom Metazoa; phylum Chordata; class Mammalia; order Rodentia; family Dipodidae; genus Zapus; species Zapus hudsonius. The sequence continues at coordinate 2,226 of PVHP010045079.1, read as the reverse complement.
AGTTAAATGCAACAGCTATCAGTTGAATAAGAGAGAGCAACCATCAGTTAAAGAGGGGAGACAGAAGCCATTTATCAAGTAAGGGAGGCAGCAGCTATCAGTTAAACAGGAGAGACAGAAGCCATTCATCAAATAAGGGAGGCAGCAGCTATCAGTTAAACATGGGAGACAGAAGCCACCCATTAAATGCTCAAGTTATCAGTATTGGGTCAACCCAGAAACTTGCTGACATGATGGGTATCAAGGTGTCCAGTGAAAACCATCTGTGGGTGGTACAGAGCTTCTGTAAAGCCCAGCACGAGTTACCTAAACAACCATTTCTTTGAGGCATTAACATGGATGGTGCCAGACTAGCAAATTCACTTGATATTTTACCACATCCTTGTAGGTGATAAGATGCTTTCAGGTAAACTCATCAGTCACTGGAGTCTAAGGGAATGCTATGATTTGAATATGCAATATCCCCACAGGCTGTGGGTTCACTACTTGATTCCCAGGTATTGGTGCTCTTTTGGCAGGTGCTGGAAACCTGGAGGAAGTAAGTCACTGGGGTTGCATCCTTGTGTCTCACAGCCTTCTGAAAAATACAAACAGGCTCTCCAACGAAGAGTGACATCTGTTTCTTAGGCTTCAGATCTAGGGTTTTTTTTTTTTTTAAATAGGTTTTTTGAGGTAGAGTCTCACTCTGGCCCAGGCTGACCTGAAATTCACAATATAGTCTCAGGCTGGCCTCCAACTCACTGTGATCCTCCTACTTCTGCCTCCTGAGTGCTGAGATTAAAGGGTGAGCCACCACACCTGTCCAGCTTATTTTTTTTGTTTTACATTGCCAATGTTCCTACATGTACACAATATATATTTATCTTAATTCCCTCCCATTATTTTCTTTTGTACCTGCTTCTCCATATACCTACCACCAAAGTTCTTCTCTCTGCTGATTCTCTCTTCTATTTTGATATCATTTTTTTCTCCTCTCTTCCATCATCCATGATAACGTGTTGATGGAAGGGCCCAATATTGTGCAGGTTTTGTGCAGGTAACTACACCATGAATACCAGTCACTTCATCGATGGGAGACAGCGCTCCAAAGCTCTCCTCTCCATAGCTCTTCCATTCTTTCTTCTAGGCCATGTTCCCTGAGCCTCAGAGGGTGTTGCAGAGATGTCTCTTTGGATGCTAAACACTCAACTGTCACTTCTTCTAAAGCATTTTTGAGGAGCTTTGAATTTCTCAAATAGTCACTACTATCAGCTTTAAAAAGCTTCTCTGATCAAAAGTGAGAACAGATTTGATCTATGGGCATAAGCATACATATTAAGATGGCAATTTGGTGAGTACAACATGTCCATTTAGGCAAACAACAGCAATAGTTTCCCCCCTAAGGCCTATGATTCATGTCTATTTTTTTTTTTTTTTTGGTTTTTCGAGGTAGGGTCTCGCTCTAGTCCACCCTGACCTAGAATTCACTATGTAGTCTCAGGGTGGCCTTGAACTCATGGCAATCCTCCTACCTCTGCCTCCCGAGTGCTGGGATTAAAGGCGTGCACCACCACGCCCAGCTCTCATGTCTATTTTTAATGTTGGCCTATTACTGTCTATGAGATGAGCTTGGTTTTCCTAAGTCTTCCAGTGACAAAAACCTACTGTTTTTGAGAATGGCTTGAGGGCCAGGCACACTGGTGTCGCAGTTACCTTCACCTTGCTGGGATGAGCACCCAACCAACAGCAGCTTCTGGGAGGAAAGGGTTTACATCAGACTTATAGATTCCAGGGGAAGCTCCATCATGAAGAACCTGGCTCACTCCAGCATACATTCACAGCAAGGAGAAACTTCTATCACCAGCCAGCGCAAAGAACCTGAGCTCAAACTGGCTCTCTCCACACCTAGTAGGGCTGGACTAAAGATCACTTCCCAGTGATCCACCTCCTCCAGGCTAAGTAGGCAGTTTAATCAAAAATACTTAAGGCTGAGCTGGGCGTGGTGGCGCATGCCTTTAATTCCAGCACTCAGGAGGCAGGGGTAGGAGAATTGCCTTGAGTTCAAGGCCACCCTAAGACTACATAGTGAATTCCAGGTCAGTCTGGACTAGAGCTGGAAAAAAAAAAACCTAAGGCTGGGCTGGAGATGGCTCAGCAGTTAAGGAGCTTGTCTGCAAAGCCCAATGACCCTAATGTGCCCATTCTCTCTCTCTCTCTCTCTCTCTCTCTCTCTCTCTCTCTCTCTCT
>PVHP010045078.1:0-13826 GCA_004024765.1 Zapus hudsonius | reverse complement strand
GATATGACTGTGGTGGCTCCTCTCTTGCCAGGATCTCATCCATCGGCCTACGGTTGGTTGGTAGGGTTAGATGGGCCACAGCTCTCTCATTGCATCCTGAAAAACACAAACACATTTGGCTTATCCTGAGTTGGTTGAATGGCTGTGTCTATGGGTCCCTTGTTCATCCCGTCCTTCTCTGCAGGGTTCCATATGGATTCTCCACAATATGACTGTGGTGACTCATCTCTTGCCATGGTCTCATCTTTTGGCCTGCTGTCGGGTGGTAGGGTTATATGGGCCACAGCTCACTCGCTATATCCTGAAAAATACAAATACAATCTCCATTGGAGAGTTAGAACAGTCTAGGTTAACAAATATACCCCATTCTGGGTTACCTAGTTTCTATTTTTAGTAGCCTCCCTGTCAGACGTTCACATAGTGCATCTTTTCTTGGAAGCCATCGATCTTCATCGAGAGTCCCAGTGAGGTCTGGAATGGTAACCAACCCCCAGATGGCAGTTAGTGTAGGGCTGGAGGGCAATGCACAAGCTGCCAGGGGAAGCTGATTGGCGATAACTGGAGTAAACAGACCATTGGCATGAAACATAGTCTGTGGCCATGAATAGGCTGAATACAGTTCCTACTGGGAGAGAACAGCAAACCAAGAAAGGAGCAATTGTGCAATGAAGGAGCCTGGGCCTGGGGGAGTCAATCAACAGCCATTAAATTCGGCCAAATATTCCACTCAGTGAGGGAGAACCTTTGATTAGAATGCATCTTATGTGAGGAGAAGTTTATTTTTGTGTGAAAGTTTAAGGGACTACAAGTCTACCTTGGCAGGCAAGGTGTCACAACCCCAGCATCAAGCAGCAGGTCACCCTGGGACTGAAATCAGGAAGCAGAAACAGGAAGTGAGGCAGGACTATCAAAGCTCAAAGCCCACCCCCAGTGACTCACTTCCTCCATCAAAGTTCCACTTTGTGAAGGTTCTACAACCTTCCAAAACAGATCCACCAATTATTCAAACTCATGAGCCTATGGGGGACATTTCACATTGTAAGCACAGCACACACCCCAGATCCTGCTCCAGGACACCACATCAACCCATTCCTCTATGGAAGGACCCAGATAGCTGAGACTTAAATACAGCTTTAAGTCTCGGAGGTGAAACAAAGGCAATAAATTCTATTTGAGAATAACATTTGAGCATATGCCTGAACATTGTCAGAGACACATACATTTGAAAGAAATATTCAAAGACTCCCACTCAGCCTGAGTTGAAATGTGATATTCCATGTGGCATAGAAGTCTTGATAGAAGCTGAGAGGTCTTGGCGCAGCCGCATTGGGGAGGGAGTTTTGACTAGACAAATGCAGACTCAGGGACTTGATGCTTACTGGTTGAGGGATGTCACCAGCAGGGTGGACTTCTGCTCTCCATAGTCCTCTCCTCCAGTAGATTGTGGCAGTATCAGCTCCTAAGGTCATGGTGCTAGCATAAAGGTCAAGGGTGTGGGTACAGGTTAGGGCAGCCCTTAGAACACTGTCTCACTCCAAGGAAGAGCTGCACAGGCGTTGGCTGTTACAATGGCTTGTTTTCTCCATTCTGTCTGTCTGTGCCTGGGAAAGAAGAGGGGGTTGGTTCTGTAGATCTTTCTGCTCTGTAAGAGGACTAGACCTTGTGATTGCATTGTGTCTATGGAGTGTTCTGGAAAGAAATTTCCTTTGGGGAAGAACACTGCCCTTTCTTTGCTGTTGTGTGGATGGATGCTCATGAGCAGGAGGGAGAGGGGCTCACACTGGAGACAACAGAGAATATACTCAGCTACCTCGGTCTCTGTACAGCTTCGCCACTGAGCTATGGTGGGGCTGGTGCTGGGTTTACAGAGTGAAGGCTGGGGCGCTTCCAGTCATGCCCAGAACTTGACTTCAGGACCAGATGTGATCCCCCACCGAGCTACTGTCAGTACACATATCAGATTCTCAGGAAGCAGTCAACAGTCTCAAGCACAGAAAGGTCCCAGGGGCCCGAGCAAAGCCTAGGGAGAGATGAGGCTGGGATCCATCCAGGGACATCCTGCCTTCATAAATAGCCCAGAGTAGTTTCCAAAACATCTTGTTCTTGACAATCACTAGTCATTTGCCAACCAATTCTCCCCCTCTTAAGTCTCTAGTTCCATTCCATGTGGTTCAGACTCTTCTACCCCTGACCCCACTGGAGACTGTGAAAGAACCACAGAATTATTTCATGATGATGCCCCTTTCACTCCACCTGACCCCAGGCTTTCCCAATCCCCAACACACAGCACAGCTAGGCTCTCTCACTTCCCTGAAATGCATGTTTTCCCAAAGTCAGTCACATGGATAGACAGCACAGTTTCCCAACTCCTGAGTCCCCTGGTGTATTTGGAGGGCTTGGCCAATGTGAAGTCCCAGCAGAACTGAAGTTCACAGTCAGTCCAGGGGATTTCCTCAGTGCACATTCTTTGCTGAGAGTCCCACTGGCTGTTCCAAGCAGCTGCTTATGGGATAAACTGAGCTTATCCTATTTTGGGGCACCAAAGTCCTCACTTAGGGGAAATTACCAATAAAAGACCTCAGATCAGACATGTCAAGTGCCCTTCAGTTGAACCTGCACTGGAGTATCTCTAAGACACAGAGAAGGGCCAGACTTCAGAGGGAGAAAATGAAAGCCGTATTCACCTGGCTTTCATGAGTAGAATCCACAGAGCAATCCAACAGATACCTTTGTGTTAAGTGCTGTGTTTTGGTCTGAAACCAAGATGCTCATATTTATTTTAAACAAACAAACAAAAAACTGATATCTCAATTACCCAACAGTAAACACCAACAACTCCATTGAAATCTCTCAAGGAAAGAGACCTAGGGGAGAGGGGAAAGCGAATATAAGACTATAGCATTTGTAATCATCATCATCATCTAATTATTCATTCTTGTCATTGTTTGATTCATGTGTTCCCCATAAATTTATGTATTCTGAATGCTTAATCCCCTGCTGATAGCAATTTTGGAATTGGAACATTATTGGAGATATATTGTTGGGGGTGAGCTTATAGGGATTATAGCCAGCTTCCCCTCATCAGTATTTGGCACACTCTCCTGCTACTCTTGTCCATCTGATATTGGCCAGAAAGTGCTCTCCATCCTCTGCTCATGCCATTGTTTCCCCGCCATCATGGAATTTTCTCTGAAGTTTGTAAGCCAAAGTAAACCCTTTCGTCGCATAAAATGCTTCTGGTTGGATGTTTGTCACAGCAAGGAGAAACTGATCACGATAGTAAATTGGTACCAAGAGTGGGGTTTTTGCTAGTAGAACCCTGATTTGTGACTTTGGCCTTTTGGAACTGATTTGCAGGAGAAATGTGGAAGAATTTGAAACATTGGCCTAAGATACATCTTGCAGTGCTGTAAGTACAGCTTCATGGACCATTTTGATCAGGGTTGAAAGACCTGAATGCAGTAAGAACTATGGACTGTGAGAGTTTGCTTATGAGGGGAAGAAAGAACTGTGTAGGGACTGGGCTAGAAGCAGTTTGTGTGAGAGAGAGGCTTACTGCGTTTTACCTTCCTGGGTCCTGAGAACTTGTTCAGATTTGCTTAGAACTTGCCCAGGATTGTGTAGAAATGGACTGGTGTGATCAAATGAATATGGAACAGAAAAAAATGAAATCTTTGGGCTGAAACAACTGCCAGTTCAGCTGCAATTGTTTGATATCTTATAACCATTGAGATTGAGCTAGCTGTTTGCATTGGGACAGCAGGAAAAATGTGGACCCTTTTGAAGTGAGGAGCCTGAAGGCTGAAGGAGTTTTTCTGTTCTTCAAAGTCAGCTTTATTCCCTACACCCTGGTTGGTATCCTACCTGGTAATATTGAGAATAACAAATGCATGAAAGTGGATCATTGAATTTGCAACATGGTTTTGCTTTTTTGAAAATGGCCATGGGCATGCCTGCATGGAGGCCCAGTGAAACCATGAGGTGGAACTGTGGGTTGCAGTGGAGACCCAATAGATGCCAGGACTGTGGGATAGCTGACAAGGAGACTTGCTAGCACCAGATGGAGTGTACCTGGGGCTGTGAGCAGCCAGGCAGGTGGGGCAGAATTGGAAATCTAAAGACTTGTCACTGGTTCAATTTACCAGACATGGAGGCTTATTACTGGTTGAAACTGTCAGACTGAAAGTTACAGAAGTTATATTTGACCTGTTTGTTTAGATCTTGTATTGGTTCAATCTTTCTTTGGTATGCCTAATGCCATCTTTTGGAGTGTGAATATTTATTCTTTGCCATTATAGATTTTTTTTTGTTATTGCGACTCAGTTAATAAACCTTGACTATGGGAATGTTTGAATATCATTGGGATTGATAAAAACTTTGGGGACTTTCAAGGTTGGATTGAATGATCTGCATTTACATCATGTATGGTTGTAAATTTATGGGGGTCAGGGTGGGATGTAGTGGTTTGATTCAGGTGTCCCCCATAAATTTGTGTTCTGAATGTTTGATTTTATGTGATCTGAATGTTTGCTGATGGCAGTTTTGGAATCAGAACCTTGCTGGAGGTATGTTATTGGGGGTGGGTTTATGGGGGTTCTAGCCAGCTTTACCTTGCCAGTTTGTGTGTATTTGGCACATTCTTCTGTTGCTGTGGTCCATCTGATGTTGGCCAGGAGGTGATGTCCATCCTCTGCTCATGCCGTCATTTCCCTGCCATCATGGAGTTTTCCTTCAAGTCAAAATAATTCCTCCCATTAATTGATGTCTGTCACAGCAAGGAGAAAGTGACTACAATTCTCCATCCCAACATGGATCAAAATTAAATAAATAAATAAATAAATAAATAAATAAATAAATAAATAAATAAATAAATAAATAAAATATGTCTTGTCTGACTCTCCAAGCTTAAACTTGGATCCTAGTGATTACTACCACTTTAAAAATGCATATTGGCATTATTTCTTCTAAAACATTTATTTGATTCTTTTTCCAGTGAAGCTGTTAAGCCTGGAAAATTCTTTTTCAGATGATTTTTAACTACAGTTGCCTCATTTTTCGAGAGATTATCTAATTATATGTGTGTTTTGGTAATTTATAGCTTTAAGAGATTGTGCCATTTCTATTGTTATCAAACTTATTGGGATAAAGGTCATAACGTTCGCTCTCTTTTTTTTTTTTTTACCATCTGTGGTGATCCACGTAGCATCATTCCTGATCCTTGCCCTTCCTGATGTCACCATGTCTTCTCCCATTTCATCTCTGTCATCTTCTAAAAGCTTATCTTTTTAAAGAGCGAGCTTCTGGTTCTATGATTAATCTATTGTTTTCCTGCTTAAGATTTCATTAATTTCAGGTCTCAGGTTTTAATTTTCTTTCTTCTGTCTGCTTTTACCATTCTTTTCCTAAAACTTCAAGTTGGAAGCTTAGGTATTTTATTCAAAATTTGTCTCCTGTTTGTAAATTTTCTGAATATGTCCTCATTGGCATTCCTTTATCTGTACTCCACAAATTTGATATAATGCATTTTCATTTTTGCTCATTTCAAAATGGCTGATACCTTCTCTTGATATGTATATTCTGTTTTGGTCGGGGTCCTGTTCAGAGATTCCATATGCTAGCTGATCTTCTTTCTAGTATGTGCATGCTGGTAGCGTTGATGATTCTAAATACAATTGTATACCTGTTTATTAATAGTTCATTTTGATACATTTTTGCAGGACTTTAAAAATATTTATCTTTATTGCCCAAAATTAGATACATTGATTGAGTAAATACTGTGCTTATATTCCCTTTTTCCTCCCTTCTGTCCCCAATCCACTGGGTGTCCTCCTCAGTGGGCACACTGGATCAATCCATGTGGCAAGGGGTTATGGATAGCATAGGAGGCATCAAGGTTGCCCACCCTTTATGAATTGTAGCTGAGGGGGATAATGTCTCTGGGTAATCTCTCCCACCATGGCTCTTACAATCTTTCTACCCCCTCTTCCACTCAGTTCCCTGAGTCATGGAGGGTGAGTTTTAAGTCTGTTTCATTTTTGAAGCTATTTTTAGCTTGACACATTGACTCAATATTATATGATATCCCTCTTGGTTGCTCATGATTTTCTGTGCTCTGGTGTTTATACAGACATTCTAGCATTAGATGTCACATGAGCTATAATCGAGACTGCTTGATTTTAGTGTAATTATTATTATTATTATTTTTTTTTTGGTTTTTCGAGGTAGGGTCTCACTCTAGTCCAGGCTGACCTGGAATTCACTCTGTAGTCTCAGGGTGGCCTTGAACTCACGGCGATCCTCCTACCTCTGCCTCCCGAGTGCTGGGATTAAAGGCGTGTGCCACCACACCCAGTTTAGTGTAATTATTGATATGTTTAGATTTAGGCTTATCATTTTAAATTTGATTTCCATTTATTACCTCTACATATCACTTCTTTATTTCCTCTTTACAACTTTCTTTTGGTTCATTTGAACTTTTCATGGGCCCAGCATCCTCCTCTTGTGCCACTTTGTTTAAACATTTTTAAATATTCCATTTCTCATTAACTTGTTTTGATGGTACCTCTACATTTTGTTTGATTTTGTTTTGTTTTTTCTTGATTTTGTTATTTTTTCTTGTGATTATAACAAACATATTTAGCTTAAGCTTACTTTAAATAGATGCTTTAAATGGGATGTATAGATCTTGCCAACACACAGACACCTTTTCCTTCCTCCTGTTATGTAGTAGTTACCTGAACTATTGCATCTACATACTTGAAAACTTCATCAGACCATGTCATGATTTTTACCTTCCAAATCTTTTAAGGAACTGGAGAAGGGAAAATCACTGTCTCCTATTTGTCTAGATATTTGATATTTCTGTGCTTCCTCCTTCCTCCCTGACCTGAGTTTCACTCTGGGATCATCTCCTCCTGTCAGAACTTCCTGTGCCAGTTCTTTCAGAGCATGTCTGCTGGTGACAAATTCTCTTCATTTTCCTTTCTCTGTGAATGCTTTAAAGCCATTAGTCTTTTTGTCTTTATTCCTGACAGCTGACCTAGATATGAAATACTGGATCAACAACTTTTTTTCATTTCTTTAAAATTGTTGTGCCACACTATAAGCTTCCATGGTTTATCAAACACCATCTCATGTATGAATTAAGCTGCTATAAAAATTATTTTTGTTGTTGAAAAATAGCCTAAGTACCAGTAAACACAGCTGGGCTTTTGGACCTCAGGTTCTCCTCCACTTACAATAAGGTTACATCTAATACACTCATTATATTTTGCAAGTATAAGTCAAAATGCATTTAATAAGCCTACAGATTCTTCACAGAGGTGAAACACTGTATGTCAAACAGTCATAGAAAGGAGATGCCTGCTGCATAATGCCCAGTAGGAGAAATGGTAAATTTCAGGTACCATGTCTCAAATTCCTGAGCTTATGAATTCAGTTCAAGAACTACTGTTTTAGGGTAACTGTTCTAAAATTTAGCTCACAGTATGAGGACTTGTCATTGCACAGATTTCTAGATCCTACCCTCAGAGTCTAATTCAGTAAGCCTTGCTGGGACAAGTGATATGCATGGTCAAGCTCCAAGTGATGCTCAGCAGCCATTAAAGGTTCATGCTTCACAAACCACTCCAGGAAAGAAAAGATGGAGGAGAAATTGTTCATTTTCTATGAAAATATTATCCAATGAGACTACTTCCCTCTGACATCCTGAATTTCTCTGACCATTGTTCCTCCTCTTCGGGACATGTCTATCTTATCATAGGACCAAGAACACAGGCTGCCAGCATGGACAGATTGGCCCATCATGCTTTCCCCTCAAGTCAGAGAAACCTTAACCATCTCTCTCACTGGGTCAGCTTAGATACTGATGTTTGCATGAGTAAGTTAATTGTTACAGTCATTTTTCATAGTCAGTCAAGATATAAAGGAATGTTAAGTGTCATTTATCCTGTCTTGATAAAGGGACAAAAGAACACCAGCTTGCCCTTCATGATGACTCTCAGAGAGTTTATGTCACCAGTGGCATATGTGCAGTCTGATGGGTGGAATCCATTCTTGACCTCTAATTTTCTATGCCCAATCCACACCCTAAGTTTTGTAAAAATGATGGCAGAGGGCTTCATCATCCAATCCAAATTCATTGTGTTAAAATATTTTACAAACCGGATTGTTCTTTTCAGCTCTTTTATAATTTGCTATCCCCCCAGAGCCCCGTTTTATTCTGTCACCTCGTTTTGTGGGATTTGGTCATTCTTGCTTTCTACACTACCTCTCTGCGGTGACATCACATTCCCTCCTCCCCTTTTATGAGTCAGAAAAGCTCTCTTGCTTGTGGAAAGTAGCCACCACCCCAAACCCAGCTTGATTCTAAACCCTTAGTAGGCTTATAAAACAAAATTTTCCCCAAAGCCAAAACCATTCCATGTTAAAAAAAAATTCTGTAACATTGCTAAAGAGAAAACATTTCTTCAATTTGTGACATGTGTCTCAGCAGTCACATTTGTTCTCAGGTTCCAGAGACATTTCAGTCTAGTCTTCAGTGTTCTATCAGGTGGGAAAGCTCATACGACAAAATCAACTATGAGTGTAGTTTGTGAAATTGTTGCCTCAAATAGATTTCTGTGATTCTTGTAGCCACCATTCCTCTCCATCCATTCCCAGCAAGATCATATTGTTCCCTATATGTTGGGTGGCGTGGTGTGTTGGTTCCTCTTCTTCATTTTCCCTTATAGATATCCTTGGGGCCAGTCACTTCCATCCTCAGATCTTGTATATACAGAAAACATGTTTTAATTTGTTTAGAAAACATTTAATTTCTTAATTTTTGAAGAATGTTTGTTATATTTAGTTGGTAAAAGCTTGGTTCCCAGCAGTTGGAGCAGAAGTTTCAGACAGCTAAAGACAGGAGACTAAACTGATCCATGTGGCAATGGATAAGAGCTGAGGATATCAGTGTGAATTCGTGCTTAACTCAATATTGATACAGGTGGATCCCTCGAGCATATTGTTAGGTGTATTAGTAAGGGTTCTCTAGAGGAACGAACTGATAGAATGAAATGTATTAAAAAGGGGTTGGATTAGCATATACAGTCCAACAATAGCAGTCTGCAGGCCTGAGAGTCAAGGAACCACAAGTGACTCAGTCCACGTGGCTGGATGCTTCAGCATTCCTAATCAAGCACTGAAGGCCTGAAGGCTAGCTGGAGAGCTGATGGTCTTCAGACAACACTGGAAGGCTCAGAAAACTTGGTTCCAATGCTGATGATGCATGTGTGTGTCTGAACAGGTAGACGCACATGCAAGTGAAGGCACTCACCAGCAAGCAACACCTGCAGCCAATAGAAGGAAGAGTCTTTTCTCCCAGAGCTTCCTTAAATAAAGCCCCCTTCCAGAAGGAGCACCCACCCACTCTGAGGAATAGGCTCACTGTGGAGGACTGACTTCTTTCTTCAGTTAATTTTTCCTACCCACCCAAGAGGAATGCCTGCGTATTACTAAACAGATCAAGTTGACAACAGCAGGTATGTATAATAATACAAATGCTAATACATTAGTGTATACACAAATACCTCCTGTTCTGTCAACACCTAGAAGCAAGGACATTTCAGTTTCAACAAGCACACCTGATAGGAGCTATAATCTTAGCACTTGGCAGGCTGACAGGAAGATTGAGAGTTTCAGGCCAACCCGGGGCCATGTAGTAAGATCTTCTCTGTAATGAGGGCAATGAGAGGGGATTGTGGGCCCAAGACATTATGTGCATTATGAAAATTATAAGTCTAAAGCAATAATGCTGTGTTAAATAAAAATGGCTAGAGAGCTGGAGAGATCACTCAGTGGTTAAGTTGCTTCCTGCAAAGCCTGATGACCCACGTTTGATTCCCCAGTACCCATGTAAAGCCAGATGTACAGAATGATGCATGCATTGCCTCTGGAGTTTGTTTGCAGTGGCTGGAGGTCCTGGCATGCCCATTTTCTTCCTTCCTCTCTCTCTCCCTCTCTCTCTCTCTCTCCTTGAAAATAAGTAAATAAAACATATTTTTAAATGTGTATGTGAGAGAGTATATCAATTTCCTTAGAAATAGATGATTTGAAGACCAGAACAGGAAATATAGAACTCTACAAGAAGACCCTATAGTATCTTATAGTGCCACAAAATGAGAAAATGCTCAAAAATTACAATGATGATGTGCATCAAAGAAGCATTGGAAAAGAGGAGTCTCCCAGATTTGAGAAACAAAATAAAGTACTAGATTATAACTTAACCTATAAACTAATGGCTTCATACTGATGAGCATATGGGGATAAGAGGTCAATCTCCCATGCAGAAGCCACATAGTTATGTTGATATTTAATCCTCATGGAATATTTAATATTTAAATATTTCTTAACTGTGGGCTGGGCACGATGAATTCTTTCCTAAGACTACAATATGAAAGGAAGGAAATGAGTAATTTTATAACATAGAAACCTGACAAAATATAACTGCACCAGGTGGCCAAGGCCAGTATTGAGATCAGGAGTAACAAGTCATGTTGACAGTGTCAGCATTTGGTAAGATGTCATGAAAATGGCACTTAGCCCTGTGGTCTTCCTTTCTAAATCCCTTGCCACAATTTCATCATAAGAGAAAACAGAAATTCCACTGGGGGAGAAGCCTACAGCATACCCAGCCAATCTCTTCAGCACTGTTAAGATAATCAAAAACAAAGGAAGCCTGAGAAGCCCTCACAGCAAGAGGAACCTGAATGCACTGTGACATCCTAGATGGTAAATAAAACAAGATATTAAGTATCTTAAGGAGCTAAGAATAAACCATGGACTTCAGTTAACAGTAGTGAGCCAATAAGATATCATTAACTTTGCCAAATGCACCATGCTAACAAGATGTTAACGCTAGGGGAAAGTGAGTTGGAACACGTGAGAACTTCCTGTACTGCCCTCACAGTAGTTTTGTAAAACTGAAAGTACTAACACAGGTGAAATGCAAGACTACAGGCTGCTTCTGTGTGAGCTGGTGAAAGAGTCAGAATAAGAGAAAATAAACTTGGGAGGCGTGGTGGGATGTACTTGGGAGGCGGAGGTGGGAGGATCACTGTGAGTTCAAGGCCAGCCTGAGACTACATAGCGCATTCAGGTTAGCCTGGGCTAGAGTGAGACCCTATATCAAAGAGACAGAGAGAGAGAGAGAGAGAGAGAGAGAGAGAGAGAGAGAGAGGGATAGAGAGAGAGAGAATACAAATTTTATCTCAAAGAAACGAAAGACCTTCAGAAACCCATGAAGGATATGGAAAAAGCAGAGATGAACATTGTAGAGAAGTAAGCCAAACACAGTCTCCCAGCTGGATTAGGGGAACAGAGCTACCTCCAGTAAGTAAGCCAGATGAAAGTCAGGCAGTGCTGCACTAGGGACAAGCCCACAGGTGTCTAATCACTCTGGAAGTAGGGCCAGTAATCCACAAATGGGACCTCATAAAGTGAAAAGCTTTTGTACAGCAAAGCACACTGTTAATTGAGTGAAGAGGCAGCCTATAGAATAGGAGAAAATCTGCTACACATCTGACAGAGGATTAATGTCTAAAATATACAAAGAATTTAAAAAAAGACAAAGAAAAAAATCAAACAACCTGATTAAAAGAGTTCTGAAACTGAATAGGAGTCTCAAAAGAAGAAATTGTCAACAATTTTTTTAAATGTTTAATATCTTTAGCCAATTAAAGCTGCTTTGGGATTCTACCTCTTTCCAGAATGGCTATCACCAAGAAATAAAAGTACAAAAAAATTGGAGTGATTGTAGGGAAAAAGGAATGCTTATTCACTGAAGGAATGCAACCTGGTGCAGCCCTTATGGAAATCAGTGTACAGGTTTCTCAAAAAGCTAAAATAGGTCTACCATATGACCCAGCTATACCATGTATCCTATGCCCTAAGGACTGTGTATTCTACTACAGAGATACTTGTTCATTCTTGTTTATTGCTGCTTTACTCACAATAGCTAAGAAATAAAATCATACTAGATGCCTAACAACTCATGGGTGGGTTATGAAGATGCGGTCACATATACGTAATGGAATTTTATTCAGCTGAAAAGTAAAATGACATTATGAATTTTATAGGAAAATGGATGGATCTGAAAAAAATATTATAGTAAGTGAAGTGTTGTAGATAGCTTTCTCTTGCTGTGCAGAAAGAACCCAACCCAAAGCGGCCGATGGGAGAAATGGGTTGATTTTGGCTTTCATACTCGAGAGGAAGCTTCATGATGGCAAGGAAAATGACCGCATGAGCAGAGGGGTAGATATCACCTCCTCATGAACAACAGCATCAGGAGAGTGTGCCAAACACTGGCCAGGGGAAGCTGGCTAAAACCCTCATGAGCCTGCCCCCAGCAACACAGCTCCAGCAAGGGTTCCATACCCAAACTGCCATCAACTGGGGATCTAGAAGACATTTGTTTGTGCAGGACACCTGGATCAAGCATGAAGTAACTCATGTGCAAGAAGACAAACACGACATGTCGCTCTAGCCTAGGCTGACCTGGAATTCACTATATAGTCTTAGGCTTGCCTCAAACTCACAACAATCCTCCTACCTCTGCCTCTCGAGTGCTGGGATTAAAGGCATGCACCACCATGCCTGGATCTTGATACTACTTTTAATCAAAACATTATATTTTTACAAATTGAAATGTTTTAGTTTCAAAAACAGGGATAAAAAAGAAATCCAACAAGTGGGATGATGTTTTTCTTGTAAAAAAAAAAGTTAATTCAAACTGGTGTCATTGATAATTACTGGGAAAATGTCAAAAATGTCTCTATCAAGAGAATAAAGAGTTTATAGAAATATCTGTATTAAAATAGACCTGGATTAAAAAAATCTGAGCTACTCTAGGGACCTGAGGTCAGGGAACTTCCACAGTTCAGAGAGCTTCACTTGGCTGTGCCATAGCTGCTGGATTCGAGAACACCCGGAGAGGCAGTCACAGACAACAGGAGGGTGCAGACCAGAGGAGGTTGGGCGGCTCCAGTGGATAGTTCCACCCTCACTGGCTAGAACCATATCATCAACTTAGAAAAATACTGCAGTTTGAGACCTACGAGACTGAGGCCAGAGAGCAGAGCACTTTCTGGAGGCACTGAACTCTCATTCACTTCTGTAAAGCTTGAGAACTCTGAAGTTCCATGAGCATAAATAATAACCACATCTGTATCTCTCCAAGATCAGGAGGACTTCCTTTCTTTTTCCTTCCTACCTTCTTTCCTTTTTCCTTCTTTTCCTCCTTTCTTTCTTTCAATTTATTCTATATTATCTGGGATTTTTTTTATTGTCCATAATGAGTTACAACATTTAGTGGGCAAACAATCAGTTATTATCCCCAATTCCCCGCTGCCCTCCCCTCCCCCCTCCACTGGATAACCTCCTCCATGGGTCGTCTGGATCAGTCCTTGTGACAGGGGACCATGGATAGCCTAGTATTCAGCCAGGCTCTCCTGGCCATGCCTCTGGAAAATCTCCCCCACCATGGCTCTCACAATCTTTCCACCCCCTCTTCTGCATAGTTCCCTGAGTCGTGGTGGATGAGTATTAAGGTTGCTTTAAGGTTGTGAGCTTAGGGGTCTTTGTGTCGAAAATCAATGGTTTCTGTCTCACTGGCTTATCCTGTGTTGATTGAATGGCTATGGCTGTGGGCCCCTTGTTTGTCCCGTCATTCTCTGTGGGGTTCCATTTGGATCCTCCACGATATGACTGTGGTGGCTCCCCTCTTGCCAGAATCTCAGCTATCGGCTTACGGTCTGTTGGTAGGGTTAGATGGGCCCCAGCTCTCT
>PVHP010045077.1:0-13843 GCA_004024765.1 Zapus hudsonius | reverse complement strand
CTGTGACAGCTATTACCACCGAGCTAATTGAGTTTGCTGGCCTTGAACATGCATCAGGTAGGTAACGTGATGATGTAATGCTGTCCTTCTGCCGTCTTGAGTCCCCATCCTGCCAGTACTAAGGCCTTATTCATGAGACAGGAAGATCAAGAACAAAACATAACATGGACTGACCTTTGATGGTGACTTTCACTGAGGCTGGAACAGAGATGCCTTAGCTTTCTTTTGTCCTCCTTGGCACCATGGGGCACCTGAGAGGCTTGGGTTCAAGGTGAGGAAGGAAACTCCAGAAGGCAGGTGAAACTTTTTAGGGTCTTCCAGACACATTCTGGATGGATAAAAACACACTTGTTACACTATCATGGGACCCACTAGGAAGTATGCTGCTCAGTTAGAAGTAGAGGAAAAATGGTTTGAGACAAGGTCTGATGTCCACCAGTAACTGACCTGGAGCGAGGAAGAGCTTGGAACTCCTCAGACCTTGAAGGGAGAGCCCTGACGCCTAAGCTAAGCCCGAGAAAGGCTCTGTTGTCTCAAAACCTGCAACACCACCACCAGAGCTTCCTGTAGGGAGCTGTAGGCATGTGGCATTCATGACTCATCACCCTCACTGAGATAGGCTTTTTGCTGAGTCAGCTGTCTTGAGTCACTTATGCTATAAGTAACCCTAATAAAACTCATTGACTTTGGTCTGACAGCTGGGTTGAAGAAATATTTGTTCACACCTCCTCATGAAATGTCACATGACACCACCATTGGAAATCCATTGAGCTACATTGTGACAAGGCCTGGGATATCAAAAATGGGGTAAATTCAAGCTTGGCCGTATCTCATTCAGGCAGGTAGCATCATAGAGTAGCTTTGGAAGGAAGACATAGATCATCCCTGGGGACGTGTGATTTGGTTACCTATGTGTTTAATTTATACATATCCCATGGGGAAGGGGTCCCAGACTGAATAAAAACTAGAGAAAGAGAGCTGAATCCCTCACATTTTCCTACAGGCACTTGAAACCAAGAGGTGATCCTGTGCTCAAGGGAACAGTACCTGATGACAGGAAGTGATTAGCTACTTTGTCTCTGTCTTTGTAGAAAGCCTTCTGATAAAATTCATAATGAATTATGAATTTTCATTATGAATCACTTTCTCCAAATGCAAGGGACGACACCTTGGGGCATCTCTTATCTTCCTCTTTTCGATTTTGCTCTGTAACTTGCAAAGCATCATTCATATCTTCTTGTCTTTCCTCCTCTATAGTTGCCCCCTCCCTGCAGCAGGAAGCTCCCAGGAGCTGCTTTATGACGCTCTCAACGGTACAGTGCAGTTAGTTGATAGAGCCTCAGAAAATATTACTTCGGGGCTAGGGAGATAGGTCAGCAGTTACGAGCGTTCATCACTCAAGAATGTGGGTCTGAGACCACTGGAGTTGGAATCCTTCAGGTTCCATTTAAAAGTTTGACATGCTCGCATACATGTCTGTAACCCCACAGTCTGTAAATGGCAGGCACTTGGAGAGTCACTGAGGCTCACTGACTGAAAAAAAATGGCAGTTCCAGGTTGAGGGAGAGACCCTGTCTCAAGGAAATTTATAGTTAAGCAGTAGAGAAGAGCACGCAAAGTTATCCTGTGGTCTCCACACACGTGGGCATAGGTCACGCAATACACCACACATACACACACAGTTATTTTCTGGGGCTGGGGAGATGGCTTAGTGGTTAAAGGCACTTGCTCTGCAAGCCTGTCGACCAGAGTTCAGATTCCCAGAACCCACATAAAGCCAGATACAAAATGGCATCTACATCTCTAATCTGAATGCGTCTTCAGCAATGGGAGGTCAAGTCAGGAGAACCCAGCGCTCATGAGCCAGCCAGTGGTAAACAGCAAGAGAGACCCTGTCTCAACAAGATGGAAGGAGAGAGAGGACCAACATCAGAAGTTGTCTTCTGACAACCACATGTGTGCTGTGACATGTGTGTCCCCCCAACCTCGACACACTCATGCACACAAATAAGAAAATACATTATGTCTTGAGTGAATTTTTGATGCTGACATTTGGAGCCTGGTGTACCATGCACGCATACACGTGAACACACACATTTTCAAGGAATGAGACCATTAAAATATTTTTTAAAACCACTTCATAGCAAGGTTGTCAGTATCATCTAAATTGCCACTTGGCCAAAAAAAAAAAAAAAAAAAAAGCAAAAGAAATCACTGAGTTGGGCCCTGAGAGCCAGCCATAAACACACTGAGGATGAAAGTCCTGTCTGGAAAACAAGGGGAAAGTGCTTCCTTGCTAATGGAAGAGAAATTTCTGTGCAGGGAGGGAAAATAAAATAAAATAAAATAGAAGGCAACAGAAAGCAAAAGCAAGATGAATCACTTTTATTCTAAAACAACCCGGTGAAACAATGGTGCTAAATGAGATGGAATTTTCTGACAAAGATCTCTGTTCTCCACAGGCTTTCATCGCGCTGAGCCTACCAAGAATTATGTTTTATCTCCCCCCAAAAGAGCCTGTGTAGTTTATTTTATTCACTCGTGGTGGTAGCTTGCTTGGCCTTGCCTCCCTGCTTGTTGAGATTTAATTCAGCTATCATGGTTCCTGTATCTCTGATCAGCCCTAAAGAGCTGAAAAGCCCTGAGTTTGCAAGAATGAATAATACAAAAAAAAAAAAAAAGTCCTTCTAGTTTGACAGTGACAGATCCCAGGGGGTGACATTCCCACAGTGTGAAGACTACAGATCCCTCTCTGAACAAGTGGCAATTCCTGCTGTCCCGCCTTCCCCATTCCCTCACCTATCCCCCCTAAGGACACCTACAAGGAGGATTGGGTAGTTCTCAAAATTCAGTAATAGAGGGAGTCAAGGGGATGCAAAGACACAGGCCTTCAAGTTGAAGGTGTGGTCCTGCAAAGTGGAGTTGAAGCAAGCTTGCCGGCACAGGCCTGTCATCCTAGCGCTCAAGAGAGGGTGAGGCAGGAGGATGAGGAGTTTGAGGCCAGCCTGGGCTCCATAGGCAGGCTCTGTCTCAAAAACATATCAAAGGATGAAAGAGGGAATGGCTCCGTTGGTAAAATAATTGCCTTGAAATCACAAGGACCCCCCAAGATCTACATAAAATCTGTGTGTGATGGTATGCACCCATAATTCCAGAACTGGGGAGATAGTGGCAGGGGGACCCCTGGGGCTCACACTAACCTATGAACATTAGGACAGTCCTGCTCGTAGGAGGTAGCGGACATTCGTGAGGATGCACTTGTGCATTTAACCTGGATCCTTGTTCATCCCCTTTGAGGTGCCATGTGTTCACCTCCCTAAACCTGGCTTTCTTCCTCTAAAATGGAACGACAGCAGCGTCTGTAACGAAGTGATGTCAGTAGCCAATGAGGTCATGAGAATAAAGCCCGCACCCATGGTGATAGGGCCTGAAGAAAATGCGATGTGTTATTATTTTATAGGGAGCTTTTTGCACCCTAGTGTTTCTTGGCATAGTTTGTGATTAATACCTTTTTATCTCTAATGAATGAACAATTACAGCACAATTAGGCAAAGGGAATTGCATTACTCTTTTCATTAAAAGCCTGGTACCCAAAGGATAAAGCCTGAACTCTTTGTAAGGCTTCCCATCTGGACCTCAGATCACCTGCCAGTCCCCCCTCCCCAACTGAGCTATCCACATCCCCAATTATTATTTTTTTGGTGTGTGTGTGTGTGTGTGTGTGTGTGTGTGTGTGTGTGTGTGTGTGCCAGAGGTCAATGTCAGGTGCCTTTCTCAGTGCTGTCTAATTTATTCCTTGAGACAGGATCTCTTACTGAACCTGGAACTCACTCACCCATTCAACCAAAATGACTGACTAGTCATGGAGTCCTGCAGCTCCTCTTGTCTCTGCCCCTCCCAGTGCTGCTCATCCCCGATCACACCTGCCCACTCAACCTCAGCACCCCTACGCTTGCCTTGTATCTGCAAGTCTGTAAACATCATATTATCCTTCCCTTCCTTCACTTGTAAGTGATGGGAAGTTAGAGTGAGTAGACACCAGCTTCTATACCTGGTGTCAAGGCCCCATCCCCTATGACACACTGTCCCTTAACTGCTCCTGTCACTGGTGGTTGACCTCCCCCCCTGCCCCCTGTGAGCTCGCATCATAGTGGAAATCAGTGGGTCTCAAAGTCAAGTGTGTTAGAAATGCAAAACTTGTCGGCTCCACTTAAGACCTAGTGAAGTGAGAGCTCTGAAGTCGGTGGTCAGCAACCTGTCAGTGAAGACACCTTCCGGGTCATTCTGACGCTTGCTCAAATGAAAGAACCAGAGCTTCAGGTTGCTGAGACAAGACACCTGGCCCAAAGCAGCTGATGGGCAGGAAGGTATTTATTTCAGCTTACACTCTCAAAGGGAAGTCGCATTGTGGTGGAGAAAGCATGGCAGTGCAGAGACTGGGCACCACACCCTGCCACATCAGCTCCAAGGTAGCAGCAAGTGAGCTGGCTGGGGAATGAATACCCGGTAGGGACAACATATCAGCACTCCAGAGGTTGAGACATAGCAGGAGGACCATGAGTTCAAGGTTGTGAGAACACAGATGCTTCTGCTCTGAAGGAAGGTAGCCCCTCCCACCTGTAGCTGCGCCCTCTCTGATGAGCGGGTTCGCAAGCTAAAATCTTGCAGGTCCTTACCACTACTGTGAGTATAACAGAAATCAGGTCCAAACCCAAAACCCCATGTAGCCCAGGGCTCAAAATCAAGCAGGAAAGCAAGAACAGATCCCTTTGGTGCCAGGAGCCCCCTAAAGCTGGATGCTCTCCTGATTTCTCCCACCTCTCTCCAGCACCTCCATGACTCCAATCGAAAAGGCTGCATGAAACTTTCTCCACCCCTTCAAAAAAATCTATAAAAGTAAGGAATTCCCTTTTCCCCTGGAACAGAAGCCTTCCACTTCTGTCTGTTTTCAGGACCCTGCCGAGCTCTGCTGTGGCAAAATAATACTCCCCTGATAAACTTCTTCCCTAAAAGAAATCTGTCTATTTATCTATAGAATCTGCATGATATCTTTCTTTAATCTTACAAAGGGTAGTTTAGGTTGTAGAGTGAGTTCAAAGCCAACCTGAGTTATATAGTGATCGTGTCTCAAAATTAGGCTCAGCATTTAGGGCACTTGCCTGCAAAGCCTAAAGGACCAGAGTTCCATTCTCCAGTACTCATGTGAAGCCAGAAGCACAGGGTGGTACATGCATCTGGAGTTAGTTTGCAGTGGCTAGAGGCCCTGTCACTCTGTCTCTCTTCTATCTCTCTCTGCTTGTAAGTAAATAAATACAAATGTTTAAATTCAAAAACAAAATTAGTTGAGAAGTTGGCTCAGTGATTAAGCTTCTGACTGGAGTTGGGATACCCAGAACCCACAGAAACTGGGTGCAAAAAGTGGCACATGCATCTGAAATCTCAACACACACACCTACTGGGAAGCCAGGAGAATCCAAAGCCACAAGCCAGCCAGCATCGGCTTCTCAGTGACAAAACAACAGCAGAGACCCTCAAACAAAGTGGAAGGAGAGAACCAACATCCCAAGGTTGTCCTCTGACCTCCACATATATTGTGGAACACATGAACCCCACAACACATTCTACATGCACCTCTAATTTTATTTTATTTATTTGCAAGCAGAGAAAGAGAGAAGAGAGAGAATGGACATGCCAGGGGCTCCAGCCAGTCACTGCAAACCAACTCCAGATGCATGTACCACCTTGTGCATCTGGCTTTATATGGGTACTGAGGACTTGAACTCCATTCATTCGGCCTTGCAGTCAAGTGCCTTAACTGCTGAGCTATCTCTTTAACCCCAATAATTTTTTTTATTAGAAGAGATTATTTAATTAGAGATATTATGTTCCTCACCTAACCCCTTCTTGACCCCTCCGTCCCACCCCAAAATGCTCATGATGACTCAGCAAATTGGTGGTTAATATAAAATTTCTCATGGTCGTACAGTAAAGACCCCACTGAGTCATGGTGGGTGGGGCACATCTGTTAAGGTGTGGGGGACTGTGAGATCTTTCCCAAGCATCAGAAAAGAGTCCTGAGATCATTTTTTTAAAATATTTTATTTATTCATTTTCAAGCAGAGAGAGAGAAAGAGAGAGAGAGAGAGAGAGAGGAACTCACACAGTCATACAGCAAAGTCTTGCATCAATGCATTTACCAAATCCACTGGTGGAGACTTCAGGTAGGCAGCTTACAGCAAGGCAAGGAAGTCTCTGCTATAAATGTCCGATGCTGTAACTGATGACATTTTGGACCCGTGGAAGCTGGTTAGCTGTTACTCCATTCCAGAGGTCTTAGCTGATAGTCACAAGGATGTTAGGTCACTTACAGAGGTGGACACTCAATGCTGCTGATTACAGCCTGTGCAGGGTAATGTCGTCTCTTGACCTGCAATGTGCCAACTCTTTACAACCGCAAAGTTCTAACCTGCCAATCAATCAATCTGAAGAATCTCCAACAGATATGGGTGTTATTTCTGTTTTGTTTCATCTGCTTGTTTATTTCTAGGGAACTTCAGTTCACACAAGTTTGCAAAAGCTGAAACAGCATCAGGCAAGGTTAAGGTAGAGTCTGGCTGTGATCAGTCCAGTGGCATGGGTTAAAGCTGGTCTCCATTGGCATGTCAAAGCATGAGACCTTGACCTAGGAGCCTGACTCTGAGCCTATGGAAGTACCTGTATCATGAATGACTGAAGAGAAGCTGGTTGCTATAGTTATTTGACCTCTGCTGCTCAGAGACCAGATGAGCATGTTCTCCAGCTGGGTGTAGCCTTTCTGGCTCGACTCATGCATGCCTCTGAGGTATGTGTCGAGGATGCACAGGTCAGGCAACACATGCAGGTGTCTGGGAAGATGTCCCAGAAATGAGACTTGTATGAAAGAGATCTGGAGGACTCTGGTGGGTCGACCGATGAACATAAGGGATGGGGGAAATGACTTAAGCATGAAGCTAAACCAAAATGGGTTCAAAATCATAAAATCCTCACGAGCATACTGTAACCTATTAGTAAGTAGTGGGTGTCGTCTGGCAAGATGGGCTGCAAAGGAAATCTCAGAGCAACAACTCTCTCACAAAACCTTCTTCCTCTGGTGGCATTTTTCAGCTTGTAATTATTGTTTATTTCTCATCAGTTTCTTCCTCACACAGTATATTCCAGTAAGGCAGTAATCATGCCTCATGGTTGTGTTGTAATTGTCTTTGTTTGGATTAATCTGATTTTGGTTTTTTGGGGCAAAGAAATTGCCCTATGGTCCAAGCTGGCCAGCAACTCCTTATTGGCTTCAGGCTGGTTGAGAATTCACAATGATCCTCCTGCCTCCGCCGCCCTAGGAGAGAAATGAATTGAGCAGTCGGGTCTAATTCTTTTCATCATTTTATCCTGAGCTTGTCAATCTGAACCTAGCATAGATCAAGTTTTCAGTGTTAATCCCAATAAACATTTTATGAGCGTATTTGTAAACATGGGTGTCAGGGGCACGTGTATGAGTGTGGCTGTGCATGCATGTGTGTGTATGTGTGTTGTATGTATGTGTAGAGACCAGAGGATAACCTTGGGTGTCATTCCTTTCACACCTTTTTTGGGGGGGACGACAACAGGGTTTCCAGTGGCTTGGAATTCATCAACTAGGTTAGACTCATTAGCCAGTGAGCCCCGGGGATCTGTCTCCTCCTCCCCAGCACTAGGATTATACATGTGTGCCACCACACTCGTCTTTTTAAATGATTTTTAATTCATGTACATGTGTGTGTGCATGTGTGATGTACGTGTGTCCAGGTGCACATATCACAGCGCACGTTTGGAGGTCAGAGGACAACTTAGGCATTTTGTCCTCTCCTTCCACCTTTAAAAAAAATATGTATTTGAGAGAGACAGACTGAGAGGAAGCACATACATGGGTACTTGGGAACTGAACCCAGGCCATCAGGCTTTATGAGCATGTGCCTCTAACCACAGCAATCTCTTCAGTCCTCTGCTTTCTTTTAGAGTCAAGGTCTTTCTTATTGTCTTGCTGATGTGCACCTGCCAGTCTAGCTGCCCCACAAGCTTCTGGATTCTTCTGCCTCCACATCCCATTGATGTAGGCATGTTGCCATGACAGATGCGTCTGCCACTTTGCATGTGGCTTTACATTGTAGGCTGAGAAATCACAGTTCCTTTCACCACTGAGGCATCTCCCCTCTCTGATGCCTGGCTTTTGATGTGGGTTCTGGGACTGAACTCGTGTTCTTAGGCACTTTACTGATTGACTTCTATCCTCAGGGGGATCCCTGTGCCAGCCAGTCTAGCCTAATTAGTAAGCTCTATGCCAATGAGAGACCCTGTCTCAAAAAAGGGGTGGTTCTGGAGAGATTGCTCAGTGGTTAAAGGCACTTGCTTGCAAAGCTTGAAGGCCTGGGTTAAGTTCCCCAGTACCTACATAAAGCCAGATGCACAAGGTTGTGTATGCACCTGGAGTTGGTTTGCAGTGGCTGGAGCCCCTGGTGTTCTCTCTCTCTCTCTCTCTCTCTCTCTCTCTCTCTCTCTCTCTCTCTCTCTCTCTCTGTGTGTGTGTGTGTGTGTGTGAGAGAGAGAGAGAGAGAGAGAGAGAGAGAGAGAGAGAGAGAAATTATACCTGAGGTTGACCTCTGGTCTAGATACTTGCACACACATAACAAAAAAATTGCAAAAAAAAGATCGCATAATGTCTTAAGTGAGTTTATAATTTTGTTTTGAGACAAATTCATAAGCTATCCTTAGCCGTATGCGGCCACAGGTCAGACATACCTGGTTGGATTATCACAATACTAATACGACCAAGGCAGTAATGGAAGACAACTATGTATATCTAATATGCAACTACAGTAGAACTGTAGCTTTCTGTTCTTATCCAAAACACTCAACATATTCCAGGGGAAGAGAAAGGATGGTGGGTGTGGGGTTAATCATAACTGGGGAATTTATCAAGGAGTTACAAAAGCTAGTGAAGGGAGACCATGCACAGGCTTACAAGAGTTTCATCCTGAATACAGCCTTTGGGGATCTGGGAGATAGCTCAGTGGGCAGAGTTTTTGCTGCACAAGCATGAGGTACTGAGTTCAGATCCCCAAACCCACATCAAATCCCAGGCATGATGGAACCCACCTATAATCTCAGCACTGTGGAGGCAGAGACAGGGGATCCTTAAGGCTCACTGGCTAGTCTAACTAAACTGATGAGCTTTAGGCTCAGTGAGAGATGCTATATCCAAAAAAAAAAACCCAAAAAACAAAAAATAGGGCTGGAGAGATGGCTCAGCAGTTAAGGTGCTTGTCTATAAACCCAACCCTGCAGTGGCTAGAGGCCCTGGCACACCCATTCTTTCTCTGTCTCTCTGTCTCTCTTTTCTCAGTCTCTCTCTGTGTGCAAATAAATAGTGTGCAAATAAATAAATAAAATATTTAATAAAAAACAAAGAAGGTAGAAAGCAATTGAAGAAGACACCTCATGTTGACCTTTGACCTCCACAGGCATGCACACACATGTGAATGCATAACACACACCCATGTGCATCACACAGAGAGATAAACAAAAAAATGGGAAAGGACGGTTGGCGTGTGGAATAGCAGTAATTTCTCATGATTGGAGAATTTACCAAGGAGCGACAAAAGCAGGAAAAGAGAGGTCACTCATAAGCTTGAGCTACACGAAGGATGTCATCCTCAAAACAACCTTTTGCGGAGATTTTAGACTGGGGTTTATGATCGCACCTGCCTCTCTGGAAAATCATATGCATTGTTTAAAAGAGATTGACAGCTCCGACCCTCCCTAGCCCCATATTAAAGATGCCTTCTCCCTCCCACATCACAAGCCTCTCACAGGTTTGTAATTATCTGCTCATGTCTCCTTCCCTCCCACCAGCGAGAAAGATAAGTTCTTTAGGTTATGGAGTGGGTCTTATGCTTATGTCCAAGTGGCTGGCAAGTAGAAAGCAGTCATTATTAAATTACCTAGGAAGATTGCAGGGCGGGAGATCACATGAAAAGCAATGGCAGTCATTCAGGCAGGACAGGATGGCGGGTTGAGCTACAGTAGCTTTATAAACGAGTGGGGCATGATGACAGGTGTCCTGAAGCTTTAAACTATAGAAAACTGTGTGACAGATGGTGAGGGGAAGGGAGAGGGAGGAATCGGGGATATGAATGATATAGCTCAAGTGAAGAATTATGGCTGGTGCTTTGGGAGGGGGAGACAGAGGAGGAACGTCATACTTGGAGCCCAGCACAGGTGATGTTTGGGACTCCATCCAACTGTTCATCCATCCATGTAAGTACATAGATATGTATACATGATCATGTGTCTGTCATTCATCTGTCATCTGTGTGTCTACCTGTATATCCATCTATTTATGAATCTATCATCCATCCACATATGCATCTCTCTTATCTTTTGATTTATCCATCTATCTATTCATCAATTAATCAACAGACCAAATGATCTATCTATGTATGCACCTTCCACCTATCTATCATCTATCTATACATCTGCCTATGTAACCCTCCATTATGTTAACTTCAAGGGAGACATGAAGAGACATCTATTCACTCCAGACAGAGCAATGATGACTGACCAAAGTACTACACCAAAATTCAACTTGGTGAGCCAACAAGTTTATTGGGGTTACTTACAGAGAATGGGTAAGGAGTTACTTACAGAAGCAGGGATGTTGCAGTCAGCCACTGGATGAATCTCTAATCCTGGCACAGTTTATGGGAGGAAAGGATTTATTGAAGCTACAGATCCAGGGGAAGTTCCATAACAGTGAAAGAGGCTGGCCCCCTTTCACAGGTCCAAGCAGAGAGAGAAACCCATCACCAACACCACACAATAGCAAACAGGCAGGAGGGCTAAGGGAGAGAAATCTCCTTCCCCTTTATATAGCCTTAGGGTGGCGTCTTGCAACCCTATTCAGACTTAATGCTTCCTGAGTCCCTGGAATTTCCTTCCTGCACTGCCCACACAGGAAGGGATGTTAACTTCTAGATCTCCTGGGCTTCCTTACATCCTGCTCCCTACTGAGAGGCTGCTTTTCTGTAAACATCTTCAGAGACCCACCCAAGATAATTTAAAAGGTCAGATTGACAACAAAACCTAGCCATCATAAGGGGGAAACCCCAAAACGGCTCCATCACCAGAGCCCCACCTCATTATGACTGATGGCATCATGGAACCTGCATCTCTAGAGCTCAGTGTGACTTGCAGGCAGCTCTGAAGGCTGAGATAGTCTCTCCTCTCCCCACCAACTTTTTATTGCTTAAATACCCTTGTGACAGGGCCTTGTGAACCTTGAAGATTCCTCAGACTTGTGAGCTGCTTACTTTCAGCCCCCAGTAAGTTTCCTTTACATCCTGAGTCTTAACAAGCCACCCTCCAGGATGGGTTGGAATACTGGAATACTTCAATTTGGAAGCATTCCACAACACCATCTCTGTGTGCATTCATCTGTCTCGCTTAGCTTTCTATCTACCATCTATCTGTGTATTTTCCTATGTATCCATTAGGTATCCGTCTCCCATCTATTTATCTAGCTACCTTTCAGCTACGGATTGCTCCATCTATTGATCAGCTGATTGATCAATACAACTGATCTATCTAGTCATGTATCTATGTAGATACCATCTATGTATTGTCTGTGTACCTACCTATGTACATATGAATGTATATATATATATATATATATATATATCTGTTATCTATCAATATATCTTCTTATGCATCTATATATGTGTCCATCACCCATTTATTCATCTACCTACATATTATCTGTTGATTGATTCATATATCTATTGGTCAGTTAAATGCTTTAATCATCAATGAATGTATATATGTAGGTATCATTTATGCATCATCTTTTTGGTGTTTCTACCCAGGTAGCAAACTTTCTATGAAGTCATCTGTCTTGCATGCTGTGATAGTTATTTTGGGTGTCAATTTGAGTAGACTAAGAAGTGTCTGTGGATCTGGGAGAACATCGTTTCTGAGTATCTCTGAGAAAGTTTCTCCAGAGGACATGAACATGTGAGTTGTCCAGTAGGCTAAATGGGGAAGATCTGCTCTTAATGTGGGGAGTTCCATCCAGACATCTGGGGGCTTGACATCTAGGCTCCCTGCCCTTTGGGATTCCAAGACTTATACAAACTGCTCCTTCATTCTGAAGTCTTTGGCCTTGGGATAAGAAGTAATACAATCAGCTTCCCTGGTCCTGAGTCTTTCATACTTGGACAGAGCCATGATATTGGCATTCCAGTGTCTGCAGCCTGCGGATTACCTATCATGGGACTTCTCAGTCTCCAATATCACATGAGCCAATTCCCCAAATGTCTATCCATATCATTCATATATATATGTATATATATGTATATATACACCCTGTTATGTGTGTATGTGTTCATTCATATCTATCCATTTATCTATCATGTATCTGTCCATCCATCCATGTATATATGCATCTCTCTATCCTGTTATGTATATGTACACATTCATATATCCATTTGTCTATCATATATTTCCCAATCCATCCACATATGCATGTCTATGTTTGTATAATTATGTATACATCTATCATCTCTCTACCTGTCTGTATTAGTTACTTTTTCAAAGTTGTGACCAAATACCTGATCAGAAGCCACTTGAATACAGAAAGATTTATTTCAGCTTAGAGAGCAATCATGGTAGGGAAGGTTTGGTAGCAGGAGATTGAGGCAAGCTGGTCACATTCAGTCCATAGTGAGGAAGCAGAAAGATAAATGATGTGCTCTCTCCTTTTACACAATCCAGTATGCCAGACCATGGAGAGGTACTTCCTGGTTAGGATGGGTCTTCCCACCTCACTGAAATCAATTTAAAAAACCTGTCTCAGAGGTTCTTGCATTTGTTTCCATGGTGATTCTAAATTCTGTCAAGTTGACAATCAGATATTAACCATCACATTATCTACCTGTCATATATCCATTCATCCATTTAATCTATCATCTATCTATCGATGTAAGAGTCCCTGGATTCAGTCTCTACTATTGCTAAAAAAATTTTTTAAAGCATTAAACATAGTGGGGTCTGAAAAGGTTAAAGACCTTGATCAAGGTCACACCATCCATCCATTAATAAATTCAGGTCAAGTTCAATGTTCTCTAATGCCCAGCCTGGGCTCTTCCCATAACAGAGACTATGTAGCATATAACATCAATTTTCCTCCCCTTTCTTTGTGTGACAATATAAATTTAGAGAAGACAAGACTGCCTTTGAGATAACGGATTCTTAAGTAGATTCCAAAGTTTTCCCCCTTTTAATCCTTCCTGTACAACATTGACTTTTCTAATCAGTCATTAAAATAAATCTCAAGGATTTGTGAGATTACCTAGGAAATGCACCGGGAACACTTCATCCTAGGAGTAAGTAAACAGGTACATACATGGAAAGGTAGATGAAGGGAAAGAACCCCCCCCCTCCCGAACACCTGGCCACCATCCAAGCTGGGGATTTAGCTTTCAAATGACAAATCAATGACACGAGGGATTAAATAGCTGGGAAGGTTCTGAAATCTCTCCATCAAATCAACACAGACACACTCACCAAACTGCTGCCAACACCCAGGTGGGACTCACAGATTGGAACCCTCCAGGGGGGCTGTGCAAACTCGCCAGAGGCAGGAGTTGGGAAGACATCACCTTTGGAACTGCTGTGTTGGAAGCTCTCCGCTGACTCATCCAGTCCCCATCAGCCGGTGAAATGTGTCTCTTATCAGTCTCTTTCAATTGTGTGGGTTTCTTTCTTTCCTTTATATATATAT
>PVHP010045076.1:0-13816 GCA_004024765.1 Zapus hudsonius | reverse complement strand
GTAGGGCTGTTTTTAACCTACATTTTAAGTGGTCCCAGGCTACTGTGCTATTTGAGTTCTTGACTTTCTGCCATGCTGTCAGCCTCACGGTTACTGACTCTCAGCGCTGTCAGTGCCTGGCCGTGTGCATCCTTCTCTGTCTGCTTGGCTTAGCTACTTCTGATCTGTGGTGGACGTGGAACCCTGATAGTTAAGAATATTGTGTCTGAAGAATGAGTAAAATACTCAGTGAAGAGCTGGGAGGATTTCTTGGGAGTAGGGAACATAAATTTTAGTCAATAGAATTTAAACATCTTTTTAAAAAATTTTGATAGTTTCAGACATGTATACAATGCCTTTTGTAAAATAAATTATATCTTTATTATCCATATTTAGATACACAGAATGAGCAAATAATGTGTTTGTTGGTATCCCCAATTCCCTGATTTCCCTCTTCCCTGTCCCCAATCAGCTGGCTATCCTCCTCTGTGGGCAGTCTGGATCAGGCCATGGGGTAGGGGATTATGGATAGCCTAGGAGTCAACCCAGTTCCACCTCCTTTGTATGTTGTTACTGAGGGGGGCCATGTCTCTGGATATTCTCCCCCACCATGGCTCTTACAATCTTTCTGCCCCCTCTTCCGCTCAGTTCCCTGAGTCATGGTGGGTGAGTATTAAGGCTGCTTTATTGTTGAGGTCTTACGAGCCTCTGTACTTCTGCTTTAGGTTGTGTTGAAGATCATTGGTGTCTGTCTCTCTGGCTCATCCTGGGTTGACTGATTGACTGTGGTTATAGGTCTCTTGCTTATCCCACCACTCTCTGTGGGGTTCCATGTGGATCCTCCACTGTAGGTCTGGGGTGGCTCATCTCTTGCCAGGATGTCAGCTATTGGCCTGTGACTAATTGGTAGGGTTGGAGGATCCATAGCTCTCTTGATGCCTTCTGAAAAATACAAACAGAATCTCCATCGGAGAGTGAGGTCAGTATAGGTTAAATGAGATACACATTTCTGAATTGGCTAGATTCTATTGTTAATAGCCTCTTTGTAATTCACTTGTGAAGTGAATTTCTCATTGAGGGTCCCAAGATTTTGGTTCCCAGTGCATTTTGCCCTGAGTCCCCATTTCCAGTCAAGGGTTCCCCATCACTGAGTGGATTACTTGGCCAAATTAATACAATGCCTTTTTGATTCCTCCCCACCCCCAATTTATCCCCTTCTTTCTTCCTTCCCCTCCCACTAAAACGCCCTCCTTCCCATTAGAACCCCATCCTCTTTCCAGGTCTTGTCTATATATTTTGACCCACTGATTTGAGTTAGGATCGCTGCTTCATCATGGGAGGGAGGTTATTTACTGAGAATGGACAATCCTCTGGTAGCTACAGCACTAAGGGACATGCCTTTCTTCTCCCAGCAAGCCTCAGTTTCCACTATTTACTCTGGGAGGTGTGGGGTCTCATGGACCCCTCCTGTGATGGTTTGATCCAGGTTCCCCCAAGAGCGAATGTGTTCTGAATGCTCAATCCGCAGCTGATGGCAGTTTTGGAATTAGAACTTTATTGGAGGTGTGTTGTTGGGGGCAGGCTCATGGGGGTCCTAGCCAGCTTCCCCTTGCTAGTGTTTGGCATACTCTCCTGTTGCTGTGGTCCACCTGATGTTGGCCAGGAGGTGATGTCCACCCTCTGCTCATGCCATTGTTTTCCCTGCCATGATGGAGTCTCCCCTCAAGTCCGGAAGCCAAAATAAACCCATTCCTGTACAAGCTGCTTTTTTGGTCGGGTTCTTGTCAGCACAGCAAAGAGAAGGCTAACTACGACACCTCCTCATCTCTGATGAAACATTGTTGATCAAGTGCAGGAAACCCTATCTGCTGATTCCATGAGTAAAGTGGATTCATCTACCCAGCATTCCCCACTTCCCATCCTCCTGCTCTGACATTCTTTCTGTTCCCTCTTCTGGGAGAGTACTTGAAGATCGTGGTTTAGATGTCATGTTTAGGACTGAGTGCAAAGTAGTCACTAAACCTTGATAACTTTGTTGTCTGTGCACCTCTGTATCCACCTCTACCCTCTGCATAAAGAAACTTCTGTGCTCTCGGCTGCAAGTGGTACCAATCGGCTGCAGGTGGGGAGGTAAGAGGGTGGGAGGAATTCCTGGGCAATGATCGGAATTCATAAAATCTGTTTTAACTTTCTTTTTAAAAAAGTACTTTCATCTCTTTGCAAACAGAGAGATAGAAGAGAGTCAGACAGAGAGAATGGGCCCACCAGTGCCTCCAGCCACACAGCAAACAAACTCCATTTGCACACACCACTTTGCATCTGGCTGTATGTGGGTCCTGGGGAAATGAATTTGGGCTGTTGGGCTCTGCAGGCAAGTACCTCAACTGCTGAGCCATCTCTCCAGGACCTGTTTTAACTTTCTGAATCTCTGAGCCAATCATTGATGAAAATGTCCTGGAAATACCCATTGGTACCTGCCTGCTCACAATTCCCTTTAAGGGAAAGTGTCTCACCTGCTTCTTAAGTGGATGTGTTTTGCCCCATCACACACACCACATGTGATTGGCTGAGTGGATCATCAGACCCAAGATCAACCAGACTGCAGACTAGCTGATGATCCCAATAAAAGCATATGCTGTGCGGAGCCAGTCCTAATGTGGGGAATTTGATTCCAGAAATGAGGCGAGGTGGTTGGAGTGGCATTTGAAACAGCACATTCACAGTGGAACTGTGTCCCATGGGGCTGTGATGTATCACGGGCCAAAGAGTGCAGACATTAACGAAGCCAGTTGGAAAAAGGGAAGGAAGCAAGTGCACAGAGAGACAGCGGTAGAGGGGACGTGAAATTTTGTGCTTGGATGTCTTTACTGCCAAATCCGCTACCTTCAAATCTGCAAACATCTGCCCACCTACACCAATCTGGCTGGAAGCTAGCCCCACCTGCCTAGCCCAGCCTTGTGGGAGATAAGCAGATTTGGAGGTAAAGATTTTTCTTGAGTCTGTGCCTCCCACACAAAAGAAGCCAACTGTAAAAATGAATTTCTTGAAAGATGACTTGTTACTATCATTTCCTATATTTCCTGGACCCCATATAAGCAAAAAGACACAGCACAACAATACGAGAAAATGCAAAATAAGTGACTCTCAAAGTCAGCATTAACACAAGAAATGTAGATGAAGGAAGACAATAGTTAATAGCTATGCCAAAACACAGGAACAGCCTTCTATCATAGTTGGAATGATCAACCCATCCACACAGAAGCAAAGATTGAGAATCTACATGATAAAAATGTAAAACAATCAGAAGAAAGCCCTTGAGTCCTGCTAAGGTTCTTTTTTAATTAAGCAATTACAGCTTGTATACAACATCTGGCTAGCAGTGTGTAAGTGTGTGCTGCTCTGAGTGTGTGTGTGTCTGTGTGTGTGTGCGCGCGCGTGCCTTGTGTGGCGTCTTAGAGGGGAGGAGAGGGATGTGATCAGTCCCTTGAGGTCCAACAGCAGCCTGTGCAAAGAGGCTTAGCTAGACAGGTGCTCCCAAGAGACCCTCACAGGGAAGAAAACAGACAGAGGCTGTTACATCAGTTACAGACAGGAGCCAAACAAGAGGCCAAGACTCATTTATCCACTGTTACTGTGCGGAGAATATGGCTCAGTGAAAGCTTTGTGACCTCCACAGAATTGAATAAAGTCCACAGAGGTTCTCAGTACACTGTCCTCATACAATCCCAGAGCTCACCTGTCCTATGTGCCACACATGACTCAAAGCCTCAAACCTCCCGCACAAGGATGGAGACAGCTAGGTTGTGGTACGTGGGCAGATTTGGAGATCATCTTCCTGCTATAAAAAAGAGGGGGTAGAGGTATGCCAATCACTCACCAGGTCAAGAGACCACCCCTCACCTAAAGACATACTAAAGAAATGAGAAGAATAGTTAGCCCTCTGGAAGACAAAGTACCATACTCCCAGAAGCCTGTCCCTTGGTGCGGTTGCTTGCAGATCCTCACTGATAAGCCTGCTGACTCTCTGAGCTCTAACTGGAAAAGAGTAACTTTCTCTCTCTCTCTCTCTCTCTCTCTCTCTCTCTCTCTCTCTCTCTCTCTCTCTCTCTCTCTCCTCTCTCTCCTCCTCCCTTCTCTCTCTCCTCTCGCTCCTCTCTCTCTTCTCTCTCTCTCTCTCTCTCTCTCTCTCTCTCTCTCTCTCTCTCTCTCTCTCTCTCTCTCTTCTTTGAACGACTGGCAGAAATCCTAAGCATTCTTGCCTTGACGCTTTGGGGCTTTTTCACTTTTTTTCTCAATAAATCTCCTTTACCTTCTTGTCACGCATGTATCTAAATTTTCATAATCACAAGACAAAGGACTCAACAATGAAAATCTACTAGGTGATGGCAGTGTTGTGAAGGAGCATTGTTGGAACAGGCAGAAGCCAGGCTGAAAGGTAACCAGGGTGATCATTGGCAAGGAAGGACAATGAATCAACCCAGAGGGGCTGGGCAAGATAATAAACAAAGGTGAATGTCAAGACTGATGCCTAGGAGTGGTGATAGCACTGCCCCCCACCCCAGTACTAGCTCTCCATGGTGGGATTAAATAGCTCGGCTGGGTTATGCTGGAGGCTACCGTGACCTGCTTAGCATCAGAGATAGCTAAAAGGAAGAAACAAAAATGGAAGGTGAGAGAAACGCAGATGGGCAGGGCTGGGGAGACGGCTCAGCAGTTAAAAGTGCTTGCTGTGCAAAGCCTGCCAGCTGGGGTGCAATTCCCCAGTACCCACATGAAGCCAGGTGCACAAAGTGGCATGTGCATCTGGACTTCTTTTCAATGACAAGAGGCCCTGGTTCAGCCATATGTTCTCATATTCTACCTCTCTCTACTCAAAAATAAATAAAAATATTTCAAAAGTATAAAACAAAGATGGGCAAAGAGAAAAGGAGAGGGGGTCACTTAAGAGAGTACAATTAGAGATTATGATAAAGGTGTGGTCCAAACAGTTAATACCTTCCCCAGAAATTTTACCTCCATTTTTTTTTATTTTGTTTTTGTTTTCTGAGACAGGTTCTCACTATATAGCTGAGACTGACTTGGAATTCACTCTGCAGCCCAGGCTGACCTCAAACTCACAGCAATTCTCCTGCCTCAGCCACCCAAATCCTGGGATTATAGGCATGGACAGCCATGCCTTGTTTCCTTTCCTTCTTAAAAAAAAAAAAAAAAACTATCAAAACTTAAAACAAATTGTTGAGGTGAGCCTGTGAGGCAAATAAGAGGGTTTCACGAGATAATAATTAGTAAGTCTGAAACCTTTTGTCTAAGTCTGGAAACTAAATTCACATTGCTCACAGTGTAATCAGTAACTCTCCTTTTGTGCACGTGGCATGTAACCTGCACATACATGCCACATATACTACACACATCACAAAACATACATGAACGAATAAATAAATTAAATACAATAATTGTTCAGGCTGGGGAGGTGGTTCAGCTCCCCCAGAACCCCACAAAAGCTGGTGGGCTTCTGTAATCACACTTCGGTCATGAGATGGGAGGCAAAGAAAGGAGAATTTCCTGGAAAGGAACCAGCTAGCCTGGCAGGTACAGTGAGTAAAAGACCTTGTCCCTCAAAGGAGATGGAAGTCAGGGACCGATCTGCAAATCGTTCTGAGATCTCTATATGCATGCTGTGACATGTGGTCTACTTTTGACAACCCTTCACAGTGGGGTTGGAAGTACCTAAGGTATGCTTGATTCTTTTCAGAATGCTGGAAACCACCAACGCTCATTGCCTGGTCATTTCACCCGGAGCTCAGTGGAAGCTAAGAGTGGTGGTGTTCCTCTCATCACCTGTCATAAACTAGCTGTGACGCTTCTGTGAAGGAGAACTGCTTTGGTCAGCTAGTTGGTGAGGCAGAGCTCCAGTTCCTCCAGAAAGTGAGCCTGCCTGCTTTGTACCAGCGCTACCCACTGGCAGAGGCTTTGGGCTAGTCATCTGGCCTCTGAATTCCTCTTCTGTCTCCCCAGGGGCAAACTCATACTACAGCAGAGTTCGACAGGTTAAAGAAGATGACACACTCTGAGGCCTCACTTGGACTGAATGACTATTAGAGCCAGGATTTCCTGACCAGCACCACAAGGATCCTGAGCAGGGTTGGGCAGTTACACTTGTCATGACTTCAGGCTCTTTGCAGCCATCGGCCGAGTTGCTTCTAAGGAGAGCCCACACACCACATAGCACCCTTCCCTGATGCTTATGATGGCACCCACAATCTGCTTTGTGCAGAGGGCCCACAAAAGACCCATGGGAGTCAGAAGAATCCCAGCAAGGTAGGTGCTAGGTGGACAGTCAGGGAAGAGCTCCAGGAGACAGAAGTGCTCCAGTAGCCCACTTCAAACCTATCTCTAGTTCAAATGCTCTATCTCAGCCAGATGTGGTGACACATACCTATAATCCTAGCACTCAGGAGGCTGAGGCAGGAGGCTGGTTAGTTCAGATCAGCCTGGGCTGCATAGTGAATTCAAGGTCAGCCTCAGCTACATAGTGAGACCGTAATTAAATAAAACAAGTTGGGGCTGGTATAGCTCAATGATAGAGCACTTGCCTAGCATGCACAAAGCTCTGGTTTGGATCCCCCCCCCCCCACACACACACAATGACAAACACACCAAAAGCCAGCACACAAACAAAACGTCCTTTCTCTGCAAACTCTTTTTAGGAACCTGCCTACTTGACTCTTGCTCTGGTTTTGTTTGGCAAGTCACTAAATTAATTTAAGCCTATTGTAAGAAGAGCAGTTGTTCGTTTGTAGCCGGTAAGAATTATATAAGGCTCTTTACAAACCCACTCATGGGTTTAGGGCCTTCAGGCATCCATCTCAAAATTGGCTCTGAGTGTGATTTTGTATTCCATGGATATTAAATCTTTCCATTGTCATACATCTTCTTAATGGTCTCTACTTAGTAGAGGACCTCAAAGCTTTGGTGGAAGTTGTGAAAGCAAGAAGCCATTTGTAAGTCAGCCTGGAT
The DNA here is from genome assembly GCA_004024765.1 of Zapus hudsonius. NCBI lineage: Eukaryota > Metazoa > Chordata > Mammalia > Rodentia > Dipodidae > Zapus > Zapus hudsonius. The sequence continues at coordinate 6,820 of PVHP010045076.1, read as the reverse complement.
CTATTGTGATGGTAAATCTTGTTTTAGTGGCTCAGCACCACAGGTTGAGTTTCCGAGATCTTTAGGAGTCTGCTCTTGCTATCCTGTATTTAGAAGAGGAATGGTCAGCTCTTCGGTCTGCAGGGAGGGTTCTCAAGGTGGACGTGGCATGGCTTCTCTCTTTTTGAGACCGAGGAATAAAATGTGTGCCATCTCCTCAGTACACACTGAGATTCACAATTTGATTGTGAGTCATAAGAAACCTAGCTGCTGCTCCCCCCCCCCCCAAAGCTGCCTCCCCTCTGGGAGCCTGTTTCCTTGTCTGGAAAATGAAATAATGAAAGTTGCAAGCTGGACATGGTGGCCCATGCCTATAATTCTAACACTCAGGAGCCAAGTGTGTTACTGGGGATTACTGATCAACCAGTCTGGCAAGAACAGAGCAGCTCTGTGTTCAGTGAGAAGCTCCATCTCAAGGACACAAGTGGCGATGTCAGAGGGCACCTGACATTTTCTTTTGACCTCCGCATGCACATACATAGGGCACACACATCTGTACATACAGGCACACACACACACACACACACACATACACAAACATGCCAAAAGTGTTAATGAGGACTGAATGAGATCATTTAGGAAAAGCACCAAGTGTCAGATAAATGTTAAAGGACTTAATAATTGTTAACTACTGTTGTTATCATCACTGTAACCTGATTCTAGCCCTGGCAATCAAGACTTTCGATTGAAACAATAGTTAGTTGGAATATTACTCAGCCATAAAAAGGAACAAAGGACATAAGCAATAAGTAGACGAAGCTCAAGGGCAATAAATACACCTGCATGAAAAGTCAATCTCAAAGAGCCACATCCATTGTTTCTCAGCCTTTTGACTAAGATAATGTGATATCAAAGGTTCACATCATATTTTAGTCTCTTTATATAACACTCTTGAAATGGAAAAATTATAGAAATGGAAAAAGATTAATGGTTGCCAGGGAAACATTAGAGATGACGGGAGGACACTGGGTGGCTCTTAATGATTGCAGAGGGGACACCTTGTCATGATGAAATTGCTCCATAAACTGATTGCTGGGGTGATCACATGACCCTATACATATGACAAAGTAACAAAAGGACACATGCACATTGTATCACTGTCATTTTCCTGATTCACACTGTGTTGTAACATAAGATATAACCACCAGGGAAAGCTCAGGAGACCTCTCTTCCTGTCTTTACAACTTCCTGTGAGTTTATACTTGTTTCAAAATAAGTAGTAGGCTGGAGAGATGGCTCAGAAGTTAAAGGTATTTGCATGCAAAACTTGATGGCCTGGGTTCAATTCCCCAGTACTCACATAAAGCCACACACAGCGTGGTGCATATAGTTTGCAGTGGCCTTGGCAAGCACATTCCCTCTCTCTCTCCCTCTCTCTATTCGCTCTCTCCCAAGTAAATAAATATTTAAAAAACTGGTAACAAACACATTTATGAAATCAAAATATAGCTCCAGGCTGAGCCACACAATGTACTCTGATAGCATTTCTTTTCTTGGGTGACACTCTTCCTTCTAGATTGGAAAACTGCTTCATTGTAATTGCTTTGCTATTCACCTAATAGGAATTCTTTCCAAACATCACCAGAGCTATTAAGTTCCCTGGCCTTCGATGCAGCTGAACACATTAAGAAACCTGTCTGTTCCACTTTTCGGTTAGTGACATCTCTCCTGAAACTGCCCTGCAGCTTAACCTGGACTTGCTGGGCTCTCCCAGCTGCTTCTGTGTCCATTCACCTGGGCAGCCTATGCAGCAAAGACTTAGCTTGTGGTTTTTTTCACGAGGTACTGAGATTTCAGGACATGGAATTTCTTCTTTTTGCTTGCCTGTGTTTTCTTGTCTTTGCTACAAGTAACTTGTGCTATGTCATCTCTACAGGTCTTGCTGGGAAGGGGTCAAGGGACAGGGCTGCACAAAGCCAGGCACGAAGTAAAAGGTGTTTCTTTTAGCTGCTTGAAACGCCTGTGTTCTGTCCTGTGATCTCCAACTCGCATAGTCGCTAAGGGGTGACACTTGGATGACCCACCTCCATCTTAATCGTGTGTGTGTGTGTGTGTGTGTGTGTGTGTGTGTGTGTGTGTGTGTGTGTGTTGCTAGGGTGGAACCCAGAGCCTTGCAATGCTAAACAAGTATTCTGCCTCTGAGTTGCACCCCCAGTACCTGCCTTCACCCTGCCTCTTGCAGCACGCAGAGCTCTGGTCCCAGGCTCTCAGTGGCTACCTCAAGATCAGCCCCCACTCATGGAACCCCCTTTCCCTCCTCTCCAAACCCCTTAGACATTCCACTGCATTACTGGTTGCTCTCAGCCACCCTCCTCCCTTCCTGAAGCGGGGAGAAGGCGAGGCCAAAAGGGTCTGACCCCAGAAGGACACATTTCAAGGACAAGCCGATCTGAATCTTCACTAAATTTAACCTCATTCCGATTCTCTCACATCTTATTAGACCAAAGAGCAGCTTATCTTCTTCACACACTTAGAAAAAATAACCTTCTCTTAGGCACCAGAAAAGGAGAAAAAAAATTCCACAAATTGGGCAAAAGGGAGTAAAGAAGAAATGTCTGGGCGTGGAAGGACAGGGTTGAGCTGGACAGCAGGACTCTTGCTCTCAAAATGAAGCCTGACCCGTGAGACCCCCATCACCCCGCACAGCTCCCCGCAGATCCCCTAGGAGACCCGGGGGATGTGTGGAATCCAAGCTTATTTGCAACAAACCCTAAAGAGAAACACGTTAAATGTTGAATTCAGCATATTAGGTATAAGCCTCCTCGCCTCAAAAATTCTGAGCTGAAACCCACCAGGCCAACCAGAGAGCCATCAGGGGGTCTTTCCAAGGCAGATCCCTCCCCTCCCGCCTTCTGGTTAGCGCCCCTCCCCCATTCCCTGGCTGCAAAGCTGTTCACATTTTAGGTAAATCATTTTCTACCTTCTACAATCTTTCAAACTTCTTGAGTATATTAGAAACACTTCCCAGGAACGTTATAAGAAAACTGATCTAAGTTACTGCTCACCATATAATGGAATTCTTTTCCCTCCTCTATCCATCCATCAGTTCCTCTTAACAAAATGGAATCCCTTGGTAAATTCAAGTGCTTTGAATTCTTCGCTCATTTGATTTCAGAAATAGCCCGAGTAGCCTCTGTAGAAGCGCTTCCCCTAACATGAAGTTTATCTCCTTAAGTGCATGAAAGACCTTGGAAATTGTTAGTCAAAATTAGCTTCCAATTTTGCTGCCATTTTATTGATTTATTTTTATTTAAACTTTTTTTTTTCCCAGTAAGGATATACAAGCAACTCTAAATTGGTGTTACCTCAATGGTGGTAGGATTGGACAAGAGGAGATATTTCACTTTATTCCCTTCAGCACTACTGAAATTTTGCTTTACTACATGCCTAAGTCATTTTCCATCATTTAAAAATTCTGTTTCTGATTACAAGAAGTAGATCTTTAGTATGGGTAATTTTTTTTTTTTTTTTTTTTTTTTTGGTTTTTCGAGGTAGGGTCTCACTCTAGTCCACATGACCTGGAATTCACTATGTAGTCAGGATGGCCTCGAACTCACGGCAATCCTCCTACCTCTGCCTCCTGAGTGCCGGGATTAAAGGCGTGCGCCACCATGCCTGGCTAGTATGGGTAATTTTTAAAGCAGAAAACATTCCTCCCTTTCAAGAATGAGTCAAGAGAGGTTGTCCACACTGTGGCCCTCCGACTTTCAGAGAGGAATTCTACAGGACCCCCAGTGGGATGGGAGAGGAGAAGGAATGGACTAAGCTTGGGAAAATGGCATCTTATCTACCAAGAGAGCCATCTCCCCAGTCCTGATTTCTGGTTTTCTAAGGACCAAGTTGCTTCTTCCCCCCAACACGGCTACCTGTCCCTCCATCATCTTTAGGGTGTTACGTCTTTTCATGCTCATCTGCTTGCTTTCGGCCTTCAAAACATTTGTTGATGGGTCGAATGTGCTGTGTGTCCTTTCCTGTTATCTAAACCTGAGGAGATTTCCATGTTCCATCCTGTTAACAGAATTTTATAGGATTTTTCCAAGCGCATAAAAGTAGGTGTGCTCAAATTGACCTCTAATTTGGAGTCCCCATCGACTACTTGAAATATTCAACAATATTTTAATGACTGCATAAGCATTGTTTCATGTAAATGGACCATAATTTATTTAACTTCATCTTAGCGGTATGTTTTTGTCTATATTATTTATGTTTTTAAGATAAAACACTAAAAATAGATGTGTTGTACGAGAATTTAAAGACTCTTGGCCTGTAGATCTATCCACTGGACTATTGTCCATTTCTGGAGCCCCAGAGGGTTGCAGAAGCCCCCTCCCTGTTCCCATGAGCCTGCCTGCCTCTCCATGCTCCACTTTCTCTTGGAATATTTCTCCTTAAGGAATGGGCTCCGACTCTGACTTCTCCTTGGCTTCTCTTCTCCATACAGCTCCTGGGCCCTTTCTTGGAGCACATCTCACCGGTTCAGAAGGACTCCAAAACTCAGGGATCCTTTCCAACGAGCATGCATGGAGTCTGAATTTCCATTTTGGCTGTTCCATGGCCAAATGCTCCCCAGGGTGGGCCGCTCTCCAGGGCTCAGGGCCTTTCTTTTCAGCTGTGATCTCTGCGGCTCTCACTCTGTGATGCTTCCTCTGTTTGTCAACTTGGAATGAAGATGTGCACCTTGACCTTATCGGTCTGTGTCTCAGAACCTCGAAGGCAATTGCATGATTAAATCTGCCTATGACTGTGCTGGTCTACTCAGAATTAAGAGAGAGCTCGACAAGTTCAAGACCTAGATTACTGATTAGGGCTGAGGAGATGGCTCGGGAGGTAAAATGCTTGCACACAGCATGAGGACCTGAGTGGGATCCTGGGGCTCGCTGGCCAATTGGTCTAGCTGAATTGGCGAGTTCCAGTTAAGTGAGAGACCCTGTCTCAGAAAACTAAGGTGGAAAATGATCAAGGAATCTACCAGACATTGACCTCTGGCCTCCACACATACACCCACACATGTGCACATGTTCCTGTACATATACTTGTGACCACACACACATGCACACACACACACACACTCTTCTCATTCAAGATGCTGAACTGTTCACTGCCTAAATGTACTGATTGAATATAGTTTAGGGACAGGGAAGTACAGTGTGACCTACCCTTTCTTAAATCAATGGAAGAATCCCTTAGAATATTCTAGGATGTTTCTAAATACTAGCCAAAAATAAAGACCCACGAGTCCTCCACAGGAACCATAACCTTCTCGGTTCCTAATTCCACTTATTCTCTATGGTGGTTAATCTTCATTGTCAAATTGATTGGATTAGAACCATCTAGGGGTCGCACGTCCTGGCATGTCCGTGAGGGTATTTCCAGGGAGGTTTAATAAAGGACAGAAGATCCACCGTAGAGTGCTCAACCCTGCGACATCTATCACACCTTGCAAGGCTCAGGTCCATTGCAGAAGAGGTGGTGGAAAGAATGTAAGAGTCAAAGGAAGGGTAGGACTGCTTATAATGCAATCTTCCAGACACAAAATAGCCTTGATATTCATGACCTCACAGTGCCTGATACCACCTACACAGGACCTTATAATAGGAGGAAAAGATGATGACGTCAAAATAGAAAGGTTAATTGTAGTAGCAGGGATTCAATGGAGTGTGGATTTGAGGGGGGGAGAATAGGGGTGGGGTGAGAATTATCATGGTTTATTGTCTATACTTTTGAAAACTGTCAATAAAAAGTTATTATTTAAAAAAGGAGACCCACCATGAATGCGGGTGCCATTGTCTCATGGACTGGGTTCTGGGCTGAAGAAAAAAAGAGAAAATGTGCAAAGCACCAGCATTCACCGCTATCTGCTTCCTGGATTGGGAATGCAATGTGACCAGCTGCCCCACGGCCCTGCCACCATGCCTTCCTTCCATGAGGCAAGATTCCTTAAGTTGCTTTGGACAGGAATTTATCATGGCAACCAGTGACAAATACATTCTCTCAATATAGAAAGCACCACAAACACAGTGCCCTTTAATGCCTGAAGTCACCATCATGGCACTAATTTTGGCTTTTCATAATGACAGCATACAGAGAGAGAGAGAGAGAGAGAGAGAGAGAGAGAGAGAGAGGATTAGTATTCTTAAAATATGCTCTGTGCCTTTTTCTGTCTGTATTTTTTGTTTCATCTTTTTATATTTCTCTGCCTAAAATAGACCATGTGGCAGCTTGACCATTCCCATTGTTCACACTCCAGATCCTCTTTTCATTTGTGTTTCATTAGTTTTTCTACCCGTCTCTCCCTTTTCTTTGGCAAGACTATTATGTAGAATTCTTCCATTTACATTCTTGCTATGTATGTTGAATAGCTGACCATTCCCACACTGTTCTATGCATTCAATAGTTTTCTGTTCCCAATTCTAAAGGCGACTAAAGTTTTTAAATGTGTCTTTAAAGTACAAATTACTTTAAAATTACTTGTCTCCTGGCTGAATTTTTGTCCCTCAGTAGGCAGTATCACTGGATGGCAAGATTTCTTGATACAATGAAACACTCTTGGACAACATGTCTAAATGACCATGAGTTGGTTGTTCTCAGATGTACAAAGTGGTGCGTGCGTCTGGAGTTCATCTGTGGTTGCTGGAGGCCCTGGTGTGTCCATTCTCTCTGTCTGCCTCTCTTCTCTCTACCTCTCTCTGCTTGGAAAGCAAGAGAAAGAAAGAAAGAAAGAAAGAAAGAAAGAAAGAAAGAAAGAAAGAAAGAAAGAAAGAAAGAAAGAAAGAAAGAAAGA
>PVHP010045075.1:0-13832 GCA_004024765.1 Zapus hudsonius | reverse complement strand
CAGCCCTGTATCTGATTATTAACAATAAATAATTTTTAAAAAGGGGGGCTGATAAGCACATGGTTTGCAGTAAGCACTCTACAGTTAAGGACAAGGCACATAGAAGGCATACAATAAGTGGTTTTGTTTGTTTTTGTAGTGCTTAGGATAGAACCCAGGGAGTGCTCCACCACAGAGCTACACCTCCAGCCCCATAAACAACAAAGCTTCCTCTACCTGTAAGAAGTGTGGCTTCCAAGCTGGTCGAGGTGGCACACGCCTTTAATCCCAGCACTCAGGAGGCTAAGGTAGGAGGACCGCCATTGAGTTCAAGGCCAGCCTGGACTACATATTGAGTTCCAGGTCAGGCTGGGCTAGAGTAAGACCCTACCTCAAAAAACAAACAAACAAAAAATACTGTAGCATCCCATCTGTGAGCCTCACTGGAGATTCTGGGGTGCTGACAATTTCATCTGCCAGTGCCTCAGGGTGTCTGTGGGAAGCCAGGAATTTCAGGAAATTGCATCAAGTACAAGATGAAGGCACTTACCTGAGATTTCTGAGAACTTGGGGCTGCTACCACCGCCCACCAGGGCCAGCAGGTTGGAACGGTGCAGCATCTCTACCAGGCCCATGCTGCCCACCTGCTCGTGGTCTGGACAGAGATCAGGATGTCAGTGGAAGTGGGTGCCAATGCTCAGCCTGGTCCTTCTACCCACCACCAGCTGCCCAACCACCAGCAGCTCACCCAGATGCCCCTTCTCCATCAGTGGTTCCACATTATAGATGCGTACACCTGTCTCCATGGCACAGCAGAAGCAGCCTAGCAATGGAAGGAATCTGCCTCAGAGAGCGCTGAGGGGGAAGACAAGGCCCGTGGCCCCCCTTTAAACTTTCCCTCTTTCCCTCCCTCCCACACAAGGGTATAGGCACAAGCCTCCTTACTTTGATCTTGATTGAAATGTAGGCTGGTCACTCCTTGAAGTGGCTGCTGAGTCATGGTGCAGGATTGCTCCCCTGGATACAAAAAGTATAGTTAGGAAGAGCCCTGGGATCTCCTCTCTAAATCCTAGAACTTCTTGCCCACATCATTTCTTCTTCCTCCTCACATTCTCTTTTTCCACTATAGGTGCATGCTATGTAGCTCAGACTAGCCTAATTCCTGGCAGCAGTCCTACTACCTAAGTGCTGGCATTACAGGCATGTGCCACTACCCCTGGCTTCTTCCCTACTGGTTTTCGTCCCCACTTTGATTGCTTTCTTTGCCAGACTTCAAAGACAAAACAGGGAGGATTGTCCTAAGGTATCTGCTGAAAGCTACCCAGAAGACAGGAAGACTGGCCAAGAACTCCACATTTTCTCACATTTAAAAACATTTTACTGGGACTACACAGTGAGTTCTAGGTCAGCCAGGGCTAATGTGAGATCCTACCTTAAAAACAACAAAAAATTATTTAGCAGGGCAGGTGGTGCACGCCTTTAATCCCAGCACTCAGGAGGCAGAGTTAAGATCGTGTGAGTTCAAGGCCAGCCTAGAACTAGAGTTAGCATGATGTAGAGTGAAACCCTACCTTGAAAAAATGTTTTTAAAATTATATATTTATAGGGAAGTGATGTATAGGCATGCCAAAGCCTCTTGTTGCAAATGAACTTCAGATGCATGTGCCATTATATGCATCTGGTGGGCAATCGAACCCAGGCTGTCAAGGCTTAAGCAGCAAGCACCTTTAAGTTTGGAGCCATCTCCCCACCCCTGTATGTATGTTTGCATATCTGGCCAACCCCAGGTCCATGCCAACATTGATATGGTCCTCAACCTCCTCAGAACCAGCCCTTACTGACTGTCAGGAAGTAATAGGGTGCTGGTGACAATGATACCTCCCCCCCATCCACAGCCAATTTTGTTTTCCTTTTTAAGACAGGGTCTCATGTAGCCCAGACTGGCCTTGCTGTGTAGCTGAGGATGACTTTGAACTTCTGATCTTCCTGCCTCTACCTCCCAAGTGCTGGGAAGACAGATGAGCACCATCATACCTGTTTTAAAACCATTATTATTTACTTAGTTTTTAATAGAGACAGATTAAGAGGCAAACAGAGAGAGAGGGAGGGAGGGAGGGAGAGGGAGAAGGAGAAGGAGAGGGAGAGGGGGAGAGAGAGAGGGAGAGAGAGAGAGAGAGAGAGAGAGAGAGAGAGAGAGAGAGAGAATAGTCATGCCAGGGCTTCCAGCCATTGCAAACAAACTGCTGATACATGTGCCACTTTGTGCATCTGACTTTATGTGGGTACTGGGGAACTGAACCTAGGCTGGCAGGCTTTTCAAGCAAGTGCCTTGAACTGTTGAGCAACCTCTCCAGCCCCTCAGTTTTTGTTTGTTTTGTTGTTTTTCAAGGTAGTGTCTCACTCCAGCCCAGGCTGACCTGGAATCACTCTGTAGTCTCAGGGTGGCCTTGAACTCACATTGATCCTCCTACCTCTGCCTCCCGAGTGGTGGGATTAAAGGCATGCACCACCAAACCTGGTTTGTTTGTTTGTTTTTGAGGAGGAACTCAGTTTGGCCCAGGCTGATCTGGAATTCCTAGTCATCCCCCAATCTCATTCTCTCAAATGCTGAGGTAGGAGAATCACAGAGTGTGGTCCAGTGTAGGGCTATAGAGTGAGTGCTGCCATTAAACTGTGAGTCATCGTGCTGGCTTCACACTCAGTTTTATGTGGAGACGAGATCAAAGCTAGGACCTTGTGCATACTAGGAAGGCACCCTGTCAACTGAGCTACATCCCCAGCCGATTCATTTGAGGTCTCTCATAACTTATCTACCCCCTTCAACATACACACACTTCACCAAACCCCTTCCCACATCTGGATAATTCTGCTTATCTCCCACATTCCTTAAAACCCTGAAGACTCAACTTGGTATTCCCTTATCTTTTCATATCCTTTACCTTTGGCATTGTGCCTTTCTGTACTTGACTCTTTAGTGAGCTGACTCAAACTCACCCTCATGAGCCCCATACCCTAACATTCCTGCTTTAGACCCCTTTCCCAAGGCCTAGCTCCCCTCTCAAGGCTTTTTTCCAAAAACACACCACCCCAAATTCCTGCTCAATCATCCAAGACACTTGCTCCAGTTGTGTGCCTCCACATCCTTTCAGGACTCCTGCTAGGGAACCCCTATCCTCCTTTCAAACCTCATCACTCCAAGATCTCTGTTGTCACACCCCCTATCCATCTTTTAAGACTCCAAACCTTGTAATACCTTCCAACCGAGTCTCATTTTCATGCGATCCATACTTTGGACAGTTTTAGCTCCGACATCCTTTTCTTATTTAGAGGCTTATTCCAAATGCCCGCACTCCCCAGGAATTCTAACCAGGATGCCTCTCCCCCCAAATATCCTCATGTTCCCCTTTCAATGTCAGCTCTCACTCCAGACCCACGTCCCAAGCCACCGTCTACCCAAGACGTCTAGAGATACCCACACGATGACCCCGGCTAATCCTGGAATCCTGCTCCACCTTCTCGTCGCCTTCGCTGATTTGCTCTTCACGCGTCCCCCACCTTCGACGCCGCCAGCGGCTCCGTTTCCTGACACCCGGGCCTCGATGCTCCAGTGTTTACATCAGGCTTTACTTCCGGAGGAGGGACTCTGATCGGAAGTGACTCACTCATCCTGCTCCGAAATTTCGGCCGCAGCTCGTACCCGCCCAGCTTCGCGAGTCCTTGGAGCTTCCCGAGCTGTAGAGGGTCCCCCGAGGGGAGCTCCGGCTCCGAGCTCGGAGGTCGAAGAGCTTCCCCAAGGGCCAGGCTGTCCGCGGGAGCCAGGCATGGGGGCGAGGGCCACAGGGCCCTCCCCTCAAGCGGAAGCCGGCCAGGCATTGAAGTCGTTAACCCACGTAGAGATAGAGAGGCGAACCTCCCAGGCGAACGAGTCGGTCATCCGAATTATGTTAGAGTAGCTGTGGGACTGTTTACCTGTGACTCCAGATCCTGGTAGTTGGCCATATGAGACCTTCTAGCAGGCGCGGTGGTGCACACCTTTGGTTCCAGCACTCGGGAGGATCGTCATGAGTAAAGTGAAAACTAGTTTTTTTGTTTTGTTTTTTCGAGGTAGTAGTGTCCCTCTCTAACCCAGGCTGACCTGGAATTCACTCTGTAGTCTCAGGGTGGCCTTGAACTCACGGCGATTCTCCTACCTCTGCCTCCCGAGTGCTGGGATTAAAGGCGTGCGACACCAAGCCCGGCTTGATAATAGTTTTTTTTTTTTTGTTGTTGTTGTTTTTTTAATGGTGAAAATGGGCTGGAGAGATTCTCTGTGGTTAAGGCGTTTGTCTGCAGAGCCTAACACCCCAGGTTCGATTCCCCAGTACCCACATAAAGCCAGATGCACAAAGTGGTGCATGCATCTGGAGTTCATTTGCAGGGGCTAGCAGCCCTGGTGTATCCATGTGATCTCTCTCTCTCTCTCTCTCTCTCTCTCTCTCTCTCTCTCTCTCTCTCCCTTCCTCCCTCCCCTTGAAAATAAATAAAATATTTACAAAAGAGCTCAAGGTTATCCTGTGCTACATAGCGAGTTAGAGGCCATCTTGTGCTGCATGAGACTCAAAAAAAAAAACCCTCAAAAATGGTATGAATGCTAACTGAAAACAGAAAAGCTCTCATATAATGTACTTATTGGAAATATTTTTTGTTTTATACTTATTTTTATTTATTATTTTTCAATCAGAGAGAAGAGACAGTGAAAATGGGCACACCAGGGCCTCCAGCACTGCAAGTGAACTTCAGATGCATGTGCTTCTTTGTGCATCTAGCATTATGTGGGCACTGGGGAATCGAACCCAGGTTGTTAGGCTTTGCAGGCAAGCATCTTAACCACTTAGTCATCTCTCCAGCCCTGGAAACTTTTCTTTTTCAAAAGTATTTTTAAATTGGGTATGGTGGTGCCCATCTTTAGTCCCAGCACTTGGGAGGCAGAGTTAAGATCACTGTGAGTTTGAAACCAGCCTGAAACTACATAGTGAATTCTAGGTCAGCCTAGGCTAGGATGAGACCCTACCTTGAAAAACCGAAATAAATTTTTTAATTCTTTCATTTGAAAGAAGAAAGAGAATGGACACGCTAGGGCTTCTTGCCTCTGCTAAGGAACTCCACATACCACTTTGTGCAGTTGGTTATATATGGGTACTGGGGGAGGATTTAACTCCTGCCTGTAGCTATCCATTCAAATGCCTTTAACCTCCGAGCCACCTTCCCAGCTCTGGAAATACTTCTATTTTTTTTCTTTTTTGAGGTAGGTTCTTGTTCTAGCCCAGGCTGACCTGGAATTCACTCTGTAGTCTCAGGCTAGCCTTGAACTATGGAGATCCTCCTACCTCTGCCTACCAAGTGCTGGGATCAAGGGCGTATGCCACCACGCCTGGTTTAGGAATATTTCTTAAACTTCAGTATTTTGAGATAAGTGTAGATGCACTTTTAAACCACATATGAGTGCATTCTATTATTTAAAAAAAATAAGAGGGGCTGGAGAGATGGCTCATCTGTTAAGGCTCTTGCCTACAAAGCCTAACAACCCTGTTTTATTCCACAGTACCCACATAAAGCCAGATGCACAAAGTGGTGCATGCATCTGGAGTTCATTTGCAGGGGCTAGAGGCTCTGTGGTGCCCATAATTCTCTCTTTTCTGTATCTCTCTCTGCAAATAAATAACAATTAAAAAATAATATAGAAATGATCCTTGCAAAATGGTATATACATATCTGTAATCCAAGGAGACAGACAGGAGGATCACCAAGAGTTAGAACCAGCATGGGTTAAAGAAGAGGCCTGATTTGGTGACACACACCTTTAATCCCAGCCGTCAGGAGGCAGAGGTAGGAGGATCATCATGAGTGTGAGGCCAGTTTGAGACTACACAGTGAATTCTAGGTTAGCCTGAGCTAGATCAAGAACCTACTTCAGAAAACTTTAAAAAATAGAGAAATACCATATATTTAATATACTCAGGATATCTGATACAATCTAACGATCCTTAACCATTTTTTTTCAGACAGTCTCATGTAGCCCAGGCTACTGGCTTTTAACCCTGTTACAGTAGACAGTCTTGAACTTCTGATCCTTCTGGCTGCACCCTCCCCGTGCCCCAAGTAGTTTTAAAAAGTATTGTTTTGCTGCTCTATTAACATGTAAGAACATGTGTTTAGCTCATTATTTTTAGCTAGCTCATGATATTCCATGATATAAATGTAGCATTGTTGAGCCATTCACCTGTGGAAGGCCATCTAAATTTTTTCAGGTTGTATCATCAGCTCCCATGGACACAGTTTGTGGATCTTGACTCCATATACCTGCCTAGCTAGCATAACTCCACGTGACTCCTCACCAAAGCCAAGCTTGCTTTCTTTAGTGGTCACTTCCTCATATTCTCAACCATATTCAGTTTGCATTCTGCCATTCCACTTTCTCTGAGACTACTATTAACCAGATCTCTGATGAATGATAATCTCTTTTTGTTATTATTATTTTGATTTTTTGAGGTAGCATGTCTTTCTATCCCAGACTGAATGGGAATTCACTATGTAGTCTCAGGCTGGCCTCAAACTCATGATGATCCTCCTACCTCTACCTCCCAAGTGTTGGGATTAAAGAAGTGTGCTATCATGCTCAGCTGATAATCTCTTTTTTTTATGGCAGGGTCTCACTACAACCCAGACTGAACAGGATGACCTACAGCCTGGCTGACCTTGAACTCATCACAGTATTGTAGGCATAAGCCACTATGCCCTACTTGAATGATAGCCTTAAGAAACCAGCAGCCCTGCCTGGTATTTTATACCTGTAATCTAAGCCCTTGGAAGGCTGAGACAGGAGGATCATTGGGAGTTAAAGCACAGCCTGGGCAATTTAGTGGGTTCTAGGCCATTGGGGACTACAGAGAATCCCTATCTCAAAAACAAAGAAAGATTGGGGTTGGAGATATGGCTCAGCAGTTAAGGCTCTTGCTTGCAAAGCCTCTTGACCCAGGTTCAATTTCCCAGTACCCATGTAAAGGCAGATGCACGAAGTGGCACATGTATCTGGATTTCATTTGCAGTGGCTGGAGGCTCTGGTGTGCCCATTCTCTCTCTCCTTAGAAATAAATAAATTTAGCCAGTCATGTGGGCGCACACCTTTAATCCCAGTACTCAGGAGGTAGAAGTAGATGGATCACCATGCGTTTAAGGTCAGCCTGAGACTACATAGTGAATTCCAGGTCAATCGGAGTTACAGCGAGACCCTACCTCAAAACAACAACAACAAAAAGAGGTCTGGGGTAATGGCTCAGTAGTCTTAGCAGTTAAAGGCATTTACTTGCAAAAAGCCTGTTGGCTGGGGTTCAGTTCCCATAATTCTAGATGCACAAAGTGGTGCATGCATCTGGAGTTCCTTTGCACCCTGGCTTGCCCATATTCTCTTTCTTTCTGTCACAAGTGTAAAAAATCAAAAGAAAGAAGGGAAAGAGGGAACAAAGAAAGCAGCAATAACTTCTCTCCCTTCTCACTATACAGTGCAGTGCAGTTCCCCATCTCTCGCTACTTCTCTATTATCCACTTTCCAAATGTTAGAGTATCCTTGGCTGTTTGCTATGGTTTGAATGTGCCCCCTCAATTCATCTGTTGGAAATGTAATTCCAAACTTAATATGGGATAATATTTGGAGATGGCACCTTAGGTAAATGATTGGATCATGAGATCTACTCTCATGAAAGCAGTAGTCGACTCATAAATTAGTGGAATTTGTGGGGAGTAGCTTCGTAATTGTTGCTTCAGTGCAGAGAGCCAAATCCTGTGCCTCTGAGTGTTAGGCAAACATTCTGCCACCAGCTACCACCCCAGCCTCATGTTATTCAGTAGTGGAAAATTATTGTTTTTCTTCTTTTTTTGCCATGCTAGTGATATACTCCATGAGCCTCATAATTTTAGGCAAGCAATGTAGCACTAAGCTGTACTCCTGCCCTTAGGTTCCTGTTTTTGTATAAGGATTAAGGCAGAGGGATTCCCATTGTGCCAACTGAAACTGGCATGTTTGGAAATATTTAACTATTATCTCTTTAATCATGATTTCTTGGAAGATCAGATATGTTTTAGTTTTACCTTTAGTTTGACTTAATCCTTGCAGAAAAAGTAATCTAGCTGGGCATGGTGGTGAATACCTTTAATGCCAGCACTGAGGAGGCTGAGAAAGGAGGATCTTTGTGAGTTTAAGGCCAGCCTGGTGCTACAGAGTGAGTTTCAGGTCAGCCTGAGCTAGAGTAAGACCATGCCTAGAAAAAATTTTAAGTAATCTAAAGGAATGTTATATTAATCAACCGGTTATTTTTCCATTATTCTGTCTTCCTGCCCCCTCTGCAAATTTAAGTTCCTGGAACAAAGCCACAACTATGCTGAAGATTTTTGTTTGTTTGTTTTGCTTTTTCGAGGTAGGGTCTTGCTGCAGCTCAGGCTGACCAGGAATTCATTATGTAGTCTCAGGCTGTCCTCAAATTTATGGTTATCCTCCTATATTGGCTCCTGAGTGCTGGGATTGAAGGTGTTGCAGTCAACTTCTTGCTGGCACAAAGATCCTGACCAAAAGCAGCTTGTGGAAGGAATAGGTTTATTTTGGTTTACAGACTTGAGGAGAAGCTCCACGATGGCAGGGGAAATGATGGCATGAGCAGAGGCTGGACATCACCTCCTGGCCAACATCAGATGGACAACAGCAGCAGGGTAGTGTACAAAACTCTAGCAAGGGGAAGCTGGCTATAACAATCATAAATCTGCTTCCAACAACACACCTCCAACAAGGTTCCAATTCCAAAATTGCCACTATCTAGGTATCAAGCATTCAGAACACATAAGTTTATGGGGGACACCTGAATCAAAGCACCACATTCCATCCCTGGCATCCAATAAACTGATAACCATATATGATGTAAACTGCAATACACCCAGTCCAACTCCAAAAGTCCACATAGTTTTTTTTAATCAATCTCAATGATGTTCAAACATTCCTATAGCTCAAGGTCTTTCAACTGAGCTATAGTACTCCCTCCCAAAACCACCCATAATGGCACAAAATAAATATTTACACTACAAAAGATGGCATTGGGCATAGCAAAGACAGATTGAGCCAGTACAAGATTCATACAAACAGGGCAAACATCAAACTCTAACTCCAAGTATAATAATTCTAACCAGTGACAGGTCTCTGGAGTTCCAATTCCACTCCTCGAGCTAGACCACTCACAGTCCTGGAAAACTTCATCCAGTGCCAGAAGCTCTCCTTGGCAGCTGTCTCATAGTCCTGGCATCTCCACT
Organism: Zapus hudsonius; assembly: GCA_004024765.1. NCBI lineage: Eukaryota > Metazoa > Chordata > Mammalia > Rodentia > Dipodidae > Zapus > Zapus hudsonius. The sequence continues at coordinate 4,523 of PVHP010045075.1, read as the reverse complement.
GGGTCTCCACTACAATCCATAGTTCATCCTTATGGCTCCAACAGGCCCTCCATGCAGGTAAACCAGCAAGCATGCTTCACATTGTTCATGGCCATTTCCAAAAAACATGACCACATTGCACATCCAATGATTCTATCTTCCCTACATTTGTTATATTCCATAGTTCCAGGTGGGCTACCAACTTGATCCGGGGGTGTGGGGGATAAAGCCAACTTTGAAGAGCAGGACACTCTTTCAGCATTCAGGCCCCTTACTTCAAAACAGTCCTTATTCTTCCTGCTGTCACAATGCAGATCAGCTGGCTGAGTCTCAATGGTTGTAATCTCTCAAATAATTGCAGCTGAACAGACAGCAGTTTTGGCCCAGAGATTTATTTTCTGTGACGTATCCATCTGCTCACACCAATCCATTTCTACACAATGCAACTCTGCACAAGTTTTCAGGACACAGGCAGGCAGAAAAAAGCAAGCCTCTCACACAAACTGCTTCTAGACCAGTCCAAACAAAGTTCTTTCTCACCCTTGTAAGACAAACTTCATAATCCATAGTTCTTATTTAGCATTCAGACCTTTCAACTCTGACCAGAATGGTCCATCAAGCTGTACTTATAGCACTACAAGAGATCTCTTAGGCCAAGGTTTCAAATCCTTCCATATTCCCCCTGCAAATCAGTCTTGGTTTTTTTTTTTTTTTTTTTTTTTTTTTTTTTTTTTTTTTTTTTTTTTTTTTTTTTTTTTTTTTTTTTTTTTTTTTTTTTTTTTGGTCTTTTTGTGATTTTTTTTTCTTTTTTTGCGGTGCTGAGGACCGAACCCAGGGCCTTGTGCTTGCTAGGCAAGCGCTCATCCACTGAGCCAAACCCCAACCCCAACAAATCAGTCTTAAAAGGCCAAAACTACAGAATCAGGGTTCTAGTAGCACCAACATCACTCTAGCTCAAGTTGATCTGGAATTCATTCTGTAGCCTAGGCTGACCTCAGACTAATGGTGATCCTCCTTCCTAAGCCTTCTGAGTGATGGAACTATTGGTATGAACCACCATACCCAGCTTCAAAACTAGTTTATATTTATTTTTTGATGTAGGGTCTCACTGTAGCCCAGGCTGATGTGGAATTCACTATGTAGTCTTGGGGTGGTCTTGAAATTCTCAGTCATCGTCCTACAACTACCTCTTGTGTGCTGGAATCAAAGGTGTTCGTCAGTTTTTTCACCATTTTTATTTTTATTTTTATTTTTTTGTTTTTTTGAGGTAGGGTCTCGCTCTAGTCCAGGCTGACCTGGAATTCACTATGTAGTCTCAAGGTGGCCTTGAACTCACAGCAATCCTCCTACCTCTGCCTCCCGAGTGCTGGGATTAAAGGTGTGCGCCACCATACCCGGCTTCTTTCACCACTTTTTTTTTTAGGGCAGTCCAATTCCTTTTGGGGAGCTGCATCTTTCACCATTTTTAACAGGATTGTTTTAAATAAAAAATTTGGAGCCAGGTGTGGTGGCACAACAGAGATTTTTTGCTACTGCAAGTGAACTCCAGATGCATGTGCCACTTTATGCATCTGGCTTTAAGTGTGTACTGAGGAATCAAACCCAGGCTGTCAGGTTTTATAATCAAGCACTTTTAACCCATGAGCCATCTTTCCAGCCCAATAAATTTCTTTTAGTTCTCACAAAAGTATTAGAGACACTCTCAGGCCTCATTTGTAGATCCTGGCTCCCACTCAATGCTATCTTCATCCATCCACATATCTACCCACCTACCTATCAATCACAATCACGTACAGTGCTTTTAGTATTGTGACAGTTTCTTTGTTTTGTTTTGTTTGGTTTGGTTTTTGGTTTTTCAAGATAGAGTCTCACTCTAGCCCAGGCTGACCTGGAATTCACTATGTAGTCTCAGGCTGACCTCAAACACACCACGATCCTCCTAACTCTGCCTCCCGAGAGCTGGGATTAAAGGCATGCCCCACCACTCCTGAAACTTTCTTTGTCTTTGAGATAGATACTCTGTAGCCTGGGCTGGCTGACCTTGAACTCTTGGCAATTCCCCTGCCTCATTCTCTGGAGTACTGAGATTACAGGCAAGAACTATGAAAGGGGCAGAGGACAGTATTTGTTTACTGCTAGAGGGTAGTTAAAATCTCACACCTGAGCATGGAGTATGTACCATAACTTCTGAGTACACATAGTAGGCTTTTTCTACCAGAGCCCAGTCATTCTTTTTTAAAAATATATTTATTTAGTTGCAAACAGAGAGAGATAGAGAGAAGAGAGACAGACTGAGAATGGGTGCACCAGGACCTCCAGCCACTGCAAACTACAGATGCGTGCACCACTTTGTACAACTGGCTTTACATGGGTACTGGAGAATCAAACCTGGGTCACTAGGTTTTGCAGGCAAGCACCTTAACCACTGAGCCATCTCTTCAGTCCCCGTTCTTTTTTTAAGCTTTTTATTGATAGTTTCCATAATTATAGACAATAAACCATTATGATTCCCTCCCCACCCTCCCTCATATCTCTTCCTTCAGTCTGTTTCACCATTATTTTTTAAATTGTTATTTGTTTATTTGCAAGCAGAGAGAGACAGACAGTGAGAGAGAGAGATAAAGAGAAAGAGAAAGAGAGAGAGAATGGGCGGGCCAGGGCCTCCAGCCACTGCAAAGGAACTCAGACACATGTGCCACCTTCTGCAGCTGACTTTATTTGGGCACCAGGGAATCGAACTCAGGTCTCCAGGTTTTGTAGGTGAGAACCTTAACCATTGAGCAATCTTGCCAGCCCTTTAAAAAATATCTATTTATTTTCAAGGAGAGAGAGAAATAAAAAAAACAGAGAGAATGGACACGACAGTTCCTCCAGCTGCTGCAAAGGATCTCCAGATGCATGTGCCACCTTGTGCATCTGGCTTTATGTGAGCGATGGGGAATCAAACCTGAGTCATTAGATTTTGCAGGCAAGCGCCTTAATGGCAGTGCCATCTCTCCAGCCCCCAGTTGGTCTATTGAGACTCAGTGTCATGAAGCACCCCCTTGGCCCCGCCTGGAGAATTTACTGTCAATCCCAGGCCTTCATCCCCAGTCTCTACCTCTTCACTCCTGCTTCTTGAGAGGGCCCCTGAGTGCAGTGCCGCAGAAGCAGCTCCAGCCCCTAGAGGGCACAGCCAATCGTCCTAGAGCATTCAGCCTAAACCTGGGTGAACACCCAGTCAGTAGGCCTAGGAAAGGCCGATCATGCCAGTGATCCCGGCCTCCCCGCAGAGGAAGGAATATTGCTACAGATTTTAAGCCAGTCTAGTGTAACTAGTGAGTACTAGGTCAGCCAGGTATCAGTGTCTACAGAAGAAAAGGAAAAAAAAGAAAAAAGGGAGAAGTTAACTGGAAAGCCCACCGGTGACACAAGCCTGCAATACCAGCGCTACAGGAGGACCAGTCTCAGCTGCATTGAAAGTTCGAAGCCAGCCTGGGCTTCATGACACTGAGTCTCAATAGAACAACTAGGGGCTGGAGAGATGGCACTGCCATTAAGGCGCTTGCCTGCAAAATCTAATGACTCAGGTTTGATTCCCCAGTGTTCACATAAAGCCAGATGCACAAGGTGGCACATGCATCTGGAGTTCCTATGCAGCAGCTGAAGGAACTGTCTGCCCATAATTCTCTCTCTTTTCTGTCGCTCTCTCTGCTTGCAAATAAACAAATAACAATTTAAAAAATAACGGTGAAACAGACTGAAGGAAGAGATATGAGGGAGGGTGAGGAGGGAATCATAATGGTTTATTGTCTATAATTATGGAAGCTATCAATAAAAAGCTTAAAAAAAAGAACGGGGACTGAAGAGATGGCTCAGCGGCTAAGGTGCTTGCCTGCAAAACCTAGTGACCCAGGTTCGATTCCCCAGTACCCATGTAAAGCCAGTTGTACAAAGTGGTACACGCATCTGGAGTTTGTAGTGGCTGGAGGTCCTGGTGCACCCATTCGCAGTCTGTCTCTCTTCTCTGTTTCTCTCTGTTTGCAACTAAATAAATAAGTAAATAAATATATTTTTAAAAAAAGAAAGACTGGGCTCAGGTAGAAAAAGCCTACTCTGTGTACTCAGTAGTTATAATACATTCTCCATGCTCTGGTGTGAGATCTCAACTACCCTCCAGCAGTAAACAAATACCGTCCTGTGACCCTTTCCAGGGGACCAATGCTACACTCGGAAGTGGCATTAGAACCCACTACTGGAGAGAGCCAAGGCCCAGCTTCCCCGTGGCCGCAGTGGGCAGGGTGTACCACTGCGCAGGCTTTGAAGCAGTGACCCCTGGGAATCTGGAACCAGAGACGTGGCAATGTCAGAAAATAATAGACGAGAATTTGACCACTGACCAATCAGAGCCCAGCAGGGCCTGCTCCCGAGCCAATCGCATGCTCGGGTGCCTAGCAGAGCTGGTTCCAAATCGAGGCATGGGAGGGGGTCCGAGTGAAACAGGTGACCCTGGTGGGTGGGAGAGCCGCCGTGGGCTGAGCGCGATTCTGCCGTGCGCAGGGGGT
>PVHP010045074.1:0-13770 GCA_004024765.1 Zapus hudsonius | reverse complement strand
AAAGACTGAATCAGAAGGCCCACGGAGGAGGATATCCAGCTGACTGGGGATGGGGGAGGGGGGGCAACGGGAAATTGGGGATAACAACTCATGGTTGGCCCACTAAACAATGTAACTCATTATGAACATTAAAAAAAACTATATACTTTCTCAAGTCAATATATTATAAGTGTCATAAAGGAAAATGCTTTGGTAAGGAAAAGAGGGGGACCTTCTGTGATGTTTAGGAAATAAATGAAAAACACATGTCAGCTTTTGTGAAGAATCTAGAAATGTTAGCACATAGGAGGAGTGTTGTAATATCAGCACTAAAATCAAAACAGCGAAGACACATAAACCAGTTGTTTATTATATTAAGTAACCTGAGGCTTGGGCAGGTTACTGAATAATGAGAGTGGTGTTTTAGAAGAAAGGGCTGAAGAGCTTCCTCAGAATCCCATTGTTTAGGATTCTGCTTCATTTCAGATATAAATATGCTTTCAGATTAGAAAATGAATCAGATCTATCCTTGGATTCAAGGATATAAATTCAAGGAAAAAGAAATATGCCTAAAGGTTAAAAGCTTGCCTTGATCACTAATTCCAGAAAGTAAGACATAGCATATCCCATGAGAAGAAGTCTTAGTAATAGAATGAGGTCAACTTTGCACAGGAAGTCATTGCATGCACTGATCATACCCAGATCCAAAGCATCCTGAGGTTGAAGTAGAGTCCAGTGGTTAAGGACGAGAAGATATAAGTGGCAGATCACAGAGACAGGAAGCTGGGACATTGTTTATATCCTTGGCTATTGTGCTTGGCTTTAACTCCATAGCTGTAGCATAGCAGAGCTCTTAGAATAATCTCATGTAACTTGTAAGTGCTTTCTCAGTGAGTATGCTCATTTAATTATAGCAAAGAATAATAATCCAATACAGCAATGAATTTATATAAAACTCATTATTTCATTGATAGCTTCAATTATTTTCACCTCTGGAGCTAGTGACTAAGATAAAAGACACTAACTGTTAGAGTCAGCCACCTGCTGTTAGGATGAGCCTCCAAACCAGGATATTTTATGGGAGGAAAGGATTTATTGAAGTTACAGATCCAGGAAAAGTCCCATAATGACAAATGAGGTTGGTTCCCTTTCACAGGTCCAAGAAAAGAGAAAAAGACCATTACAAGCATCTCAAGCAAGTGCACTCAAAACAGGAACTGCTGTCTTGAGCTCAGACTGCTCTTTGCATATGTATGGTTGGAATTCCAGATCCACCCCAGAAACACCTTAGGGTTGGACCCTAGGATCCTGCCAGAGGACACACCCTCCAGTTAGACAGATGGAAGAAATCTTTAATAAACTTTCAAATCTATTGGAGAAAATCCATTTAAACTACTATGCTTGCAAAATCTATCTCTTCATTCCACAAAGGAGAAAGTTCTAAATTGTCCCTTTCAGATTGAATTCAAAGGTAGAGGCTGTCAGAATGCAAAAGTTAATAATGCTAGAATGTTCCCACACAGGGTCAGGTTCCCACAGTTCCCTTTGGTTCTGATTTTCTCATTGGTGAAGGAGTTGATTTTTTTAATGATGTGTGTATGTGTGTGTGCACATATGAGTGTATGTCTAAATAAATGTATGCAAGCCACTATACATATGTGAAGTCATGGCCAACACGAAATGTTGGTCCACTCATTCCGCATTGTTTAAGACAGGGGTCTCTCTTGTTTTTCCACTGAGATGACAGGATTAACTAGCATGTAGAGCTTCAGTGTTCTCCTAACTCTGGATGATAAGCACCACTTTGCATCTTTTGTGATGTGCAAGCTGGGGAGCTGAACTCTAATTGGCAGGCTTGAGGGGCAAGCATCTTCAACTACTGAGCCATTTCCTCAGCCCTTGAATGAGTCAATGGGAGCAATTTTAGGGTATACAACTGCCTTTTCACAATAAGCAAACATGATGAATCATTGAAGAATATTAAACCCATAAATTAATTCTCAACCTCTAAAGACTTTTATTTGTGGATCTTGTTTCTTATAGATTTTATGTAAGAAATTCTAGGAAGACAGGGCAAAGTAATAAAGGATCTACATTTCTTCACTTGTGACATTTTTGCTTATACTAGATACATTCTATTAATGTTGGCTATAGTTGGATAAGATTATGTTGACAGAATTGCAAATTTTAAATATTTAACTTCATTTTCTTTGGCTCGATAGATTAATTTGTGCTTTTTTAAAAAAGAAAATTTGATAAATACATAATAAAGAAATAAAGATATCTATATAAAATCATATCAGCCTGGAAAAATAAAAACAAAAAAAAACCTTCCAACATGCCTATTCAAATACTTCACTTCCAGAGAGGTCAGTCTCAAAGCTTTATGCATTTGCTAAATATTTATCATGTATACTTCATGTGCTGGACATTGAGCAAAGATTACCATGACATATCTCATGAAACTGAAAGCATTAATATGTGGACTTAGAGAGATATATGCAAAACACAAATTATAGCAGAGTGTAGTAGTTGCTGTTGCAGGTATACCCGAGATAACTATAAATTGTAAGGGTATTGTAAGGGTACAGGTGTTGTTAGGGCATAGGGAATAGAGTATAATAGGTTATAGGGTATAGTTACAGGGTATAGGGAATTCTCAGATATGAGAACACTGAAGTAATTAATATTAATTTCTATATCTCAGTGTTCTTACAGTTTAATCATGTATTCACAGAATTATATTATTTATCTGAATTCCATACCTAAACACCAATTTTTATATACTAGTTATCACTCATTGCTGGGATAAAATACCTGATCAGAAGCAGTTTATAGGAGGGAAAGGATTTAATTCAGCCTACATTTCTTGGGGGTCGAGTCCATCATGCCAAGGAGGCCTTGCAGGAATCGCCAGTGCCACATGGTCCCATCGTCAGGGAGAAAGCAAAGTGAAATGACAGCTGAATACTCAGCTCTCTTTCTTTCTATTCTCTCTCTCTCTTTCTCTCTCTCTCTATCTGTCACACACACACACACACACACACACACACACAGAGTCCAGAAAGAAACCCAGGCCATGCGATAATACTACCCACAGTGAGAGTGGTTCCTCTCACCTAATGTAGATGTTCCCTCACAGACATGGTCAGAGATTTGCTTTTATTGTGATTCTAAATCCTGTCGAGTTGAACATCAGAGCTTGATCATTGCACCAATGTTGACATATATAATTATTTAATATTTCCTAAGGTGAAATTCATTCTCAGAATGGCCCTGGAAGCCAAGTGTAGTTTTCAGTTGAGCAATCAGGAGAGGGATTGCTTCCCTTACTTGCAATCAGATATCCAAGAGCAATTTAAAGCTGGCTTGTAATATTCTCCTTTCATTAAGGATGAGCTTAGGGAGGAATATAAAGACTTCACAACCAGGCTGTGAGATCTACAGAATTTAGAAATGAGGATTTTTCAAGGGAAGTGGCACTTGCAGAGAAAGTGCCTGAACTGAAGGCATAGCAGCATCTTAGGTATGTCTAGGTAACAGCAATGAAGGAGAGATGGCTCACTTTCCATACGATTCCTTCACCACCTTGTTCATTAGCAGCCTGTAAATATTCCACATCACCTCCTGCCAGCAGGAAAAGATCAGATTAGAGATTGGTTTGGCCTAAAGAAGACCCTTTCCAGGCCCAGTCTCAGCTGTTCTGCCGGTCCCATTGATTTGTTTTTATTGGCATGTCAAGTAAAGAGATATCCCCTGCATTGGAAAGAGGTAGGCTCATCCTGAAAGATGTGCATTGGAGTTCAGACAGTGAGCTGGGCTTTGCGGGACAAAATTAATAGATAAGGCCAAAGTTTTAGCCATGAGTCTCAAGTGGAGAAAAGGAACTGAAGGCCAAGGGTGCTCCCATGTTGCCATAATAACTGGCAATGTTTCAGGACAAGGGAATCTATTTGCAATCTGGGGGCTCCATCCCAGAGTGTAAATGAGCTCATGACCATTTGACAGCTGCCAGGACAGCTTATCACAATTTCCTCTTGTAAAAAAAGGAGGTAAAATGCCACTGTACATATAACCAGGAAATACTCTGAAACATTAAAAGCCTCTTGGCGTTACTTAACCTCATTGTAGCAGAAGAATTATCTACCAATAAGACTAGGAACCAACAAATGAGAGAAATTGCAGAGAATATGTAAGCATCTAATAGTCATATATTTCCAAGCCTCTGAAGTGATCTGAGATCATCAATTGAATTTTTCCTAACCGTATGAAAAATATCTTCCACAGTGTGGGCCCAGTATGCAGTTCCAATCACATTTATATTTTTTTAAAATAATTTCTTCTGGACACTTTGATGACCTCTGTGTCCTTCCATCCTGTGTAACCAGCACTCTTCCAGAAGCAGTTCAGTCCTCACTACAAACTAATTCTTTTTGTTTCTAATTCTTTTCCTCTCATAGAGGTCTTCCTTAACTTTTATCAGTCAATAACAGGTCTCTTTTTAAACACATTTTTTTTTTGTTTTTTGTTTTTTTTGTAGTTGGGTCTCACTGTAGCCAAGGCTGACCTGGAACTCACTATGTAGTCTCAGGGTGGCCTTGAACTTAAGGTGATCCTCCTTACCTCTGCCTCCCAAGTGGAGTGTGGGGATTAAAAGCATGCATCACCACACCTGGCTTTCTTTATAATAATTTTGTATGCTTTGGAAACTTCACTTTCTGCCAGTGGTTCTAATCTGTGTCACTCCATATCTCTATTTGGTTAGAACTGTGACTCACAAAGGAAAAATGGGCATGGAAACTGGATACCCAATGAACAAAATGGAAAATACAAAATTTTGTATCCGGACATTGAAATGAACTGTATTTTGAAGGATTCCTATGAAGTTTAATTTTAAATGTTAAGTACATTGTCTTCTCTTCATTTTAATATTCTAGGAAAGCAAAATGAAATTCTAAGCCTAAAGGGTCAATATTATTTAAGACATTTGCTGACTTCTTTTCTTACTTAGTTCAATCCCTTGCCAAAAATGTCTGAATACATATCATTAAGTATGAATCAGTGATAGATTCTTAGAGGAATAGCTCTGCTTCTGGGATGCTGTATTAAGATTTAGACTTACAACTTGTTGGCTGTAGGGGATGAGTTACCTGAAAGTCTGTTCTTATTGCTTTGCTGGTCTGAATTCTATCCTCAGTTCTCTACTTCAGTTCATCTTGTCTTCATTCTGTGTCCTGATTCCCAGTGATGATCCTGTCTTTTCTGCTCCTTCCAGAGTTGATGATCAGTAATGAAGCTGTTCTGTGAGGAGAGGGATTCAAGGAGGAGCCACATGCTCAGAGTTCATGATCATGTCAGGGCCTCAAAGACACCGTCGTATCACTGATTCAACAATGTTGTACTATGGTGTGCATGTAGATGGACACATTCCCTTATGCTGCATATGTTGAAATTGAATCCCAGTGGTGAGTTAAGTTTTGAAGTAGCTGGAAGCTTAAGTGCAGTGCAGAACTTGGTGATAGGGATTTTAAAAGATAAATAATATTCAATACATATATTTGAGTGGAGCGCCTGTAGTTGAAGCCTGGTGGCTGGGGAATAGGAGAGTTCCAGGAGGAATAATGCATATGTACATGCTTGCTGTCTCTTCTTATGCATCAGACTCCATGACACAGTGCTCTGCCAGCAGAAGTTCATTACCAAAGGTAGTTATTCAACATGCTTCCCCGCCACCATGAGCTTTCCTTTCTCTTTCCTTTTTAAACAAGTTACCTAGTATTTGGTATTGTCTTAAAAGAATGTCTGTGAAGCTATAGAAAATGTATTTAGCACATTTAGGCTATAAGGAAAGAGTAACACAGTCCCCTTCCTCCTGTGATGCCCTCTGCCACCTCTAGTGAGAAAGCTTAATATTGTGCTACTGAAAAGGAGAAGCAGCTGGGCGTGGTGGCACTCTGGAGGCAGACTGAGGTGGGAGGATCAAAGTGAGTTCGAGGCCAAAATAAGACTACATAGTGAATTCCAGGTCTACCTGGGCTAGAGCAAGACCCTACCTCGAAAAACACCACCAACAACAACACCTCCAACAACAAAAGGAGAAGCAGTTGAAGGAAGCCAGTCATTTCTGTCCATGTAATGATAGGTACATCTAGAGCTGATATACCCTGAGAGATGATACAGACTAACACAGATGTAAGAGCAGATCTTCCTTGTACAGAAGAGAGCAGGTGCATGTCAGAGTAGGTTTCCATCCCATGGACAGTAGAGGAATATTAGGGTGGGTTTCAGCCCATAGTCAGTAGGCATTTTACTGTGATAGTGCAAGCTGGCTGATTCTTTAATGGCATATCCCATGGTAAGGTCATGTGTGCAGTTTGTTTGCTTAACTGAAGGACAGAGACAGAGAACAACGGGAAAGTGAGAGAGGAGAGAGGTTCAGACTGAAGAGTAATTTTCCACAGTCCTTCCCATTAAAATGATAATGATTACATTGACATCATTTAAAAAAAAGAAGCCTGGATATAGCCATGAAATGCTTTCATTTATGTAAGATCTGTGAATAAAGCAAAATATATACCATCATTTATTATCATAAAATTTATTATGAAAAGGGTATAAAATTTTAGTGAGGAATAGAATTAAAAATCTAGAATAACAAATCCAAACTCTAAAACCCTTTTACAGAATATGTGCCTGTTTTAGGATTATACGGAGGATTGAATTCTCAGAGCTGGAAAGATCTTTCTCTATAAAAGGACACTGTATCAATAATGTTGATGATGGAAATTACAGGGAGACATCTCATTCTAATTTACCAGGTGTGATATGCACATAATCAGTAAATATGTTCAGGTTTTCTTTGTTTACCCATTACCACCTGCTCTTATGTCAGGGAAGAATTAACTTAAACTTATTGTCTGAAGACCAGTACACACTTGAGTGTTTCAGTCATAGCAATCCTGGGGTATTGAATACAGACTTTGTACTTGGGATTCAGAGTCCTTGATTTTCTCCACACTTCTCTTATCTAAGGAAAACTTAAAATAGGCAGTTAGAATTACAACTCTCAAGGAATTACAATTGTAGAATTAGGTGGTAACTGAAAGTCACTTTGATTGTACTGGATTTAGCAAATAAACCCTCAAACCGGGAATAAATCTGTGTGATTACTTAAGCATTGTCTCACAAAAGCTACAAAACAAAACAAAACGTGTGCTCAGACTTTCTCTAGAGGTTATTAGCTTTGGTCCGAGTGAGCTCTGATATCATTGGCTCATTCAGGAATCTTCTGTTTCCTTCTACCCTCAGAATGGGTGTGTAGACCAGTTGAGAATACAAGGGCAGGAACTAGAAAGCATGGGATGGTTTCTATTCTTTGTGCAGGCTGGAGAGATCCTGGGTTCAGGGGAGACTCTCAGTGTATGCACTGACAACTTACTGAAAGTTCGCTTTGCTAACCTGTAGAATTTAAGGATAGAGTAGCGAGGAGAGCAGTGAAGGAATTTCCCAACTTTAAACATGATCCCTAGAGTTCAGTGGTCTCTATGAACATAGAGACTAATACCAATCCTTGTTAGTACACTTCTGAAAGCAGAGGTTTACATAAGTGGTTTTAATTGCTTGGTGACTAGTAACTATAGAATAGCTTTTTTTTTTGTTTTCTTAATTCAGTTGAAGGCATAGGAATAAATGACAGAAATGCTATAGCTTCATGCAAAGAAACACAGACGCAGACCTAGTTTTGGAGAAGGGTTTGAAATAAGAGTAAAGACTGCCAGAGGGGTCCTCCTACTGTAGGGCCGTTCACTGGTGAAAAGAAGTCAAAGAGAATGTGAATGTCACTTAGGAGATCTGTGAACCCACATGCAGAGCAGTGACTTATCCAGAAAGTCTTTCACCATTCTAGCTGGACACAATGAGGAGTGCTTCTTCTCTATCCTGAATTGATTAAACTCAAGTCACACAGAAGAATCCCTGATTCCACAATTCTCATTTATGCGTCCAGTTCTTGAAAGAGAGGGTACAGAATGTTACACACACACACACACACACACACACACCCTGTCCCCTTTCTCAGAGGAGACCTAGAGTCAGAGCATGGCAAGGGCAAAAACACCATGTAGAACTCCTGCTCCAGGTTCCAAGAATCATGTGCTTGACTGTCCTTGGGGAAGGTAGAGATATGAATTTTAAGTAGAATAACAGTTTGCAATGTTTAGTGGGACAATTTTGCTATTTGAAAATAATCAAAGTTTAAGCAAAAAACAAACAAACAAACAAACAAAAATCAAAACTTGACAGATCTGCCTGAGATGTAAACAGTGACAAGAGAAAAATAACCTTATGGGTTGTCTTTTCACTGCATTGAAGCTACTTAATAAACTCATTTCAGCACCTGGCTGGGAAGACAAAGGAAATAGTTCAATTTGTAGTTCAGGTCCACTCCAGAGGAGACTGGAGAGGTGTGGGTGATGAGAAGCAGGAATTATGCCAATACCTAAGGGGGATCCACAAGTCCACGAGATGGGATGAGGAAATTTTTTTTTCTGAACTTCTGGGAAATGGTCCTAGAATATATGGCTCCGCCTTTTAGGATGTAAAATCATTCCACAAGCCTTCTCAAGTTCTCATGGGTAATGGACCCAAGCACCCATCTTGTCCCCATACACCACCCAGCAGGTGCACCCTTCTGGTAGGACTCCCTTGTTCAGTCATTGTCCCTTCACTCCTGAGGAATGAAACATAATTCCAGCACTGTTGATTGCCACAGCAAACATAGCCTGTATCTATCAAAAAGCATCTTTTCTATTTTCCTTCCTCCCATTTTACACAGGCAGGTTTTCTAAGTGATCCTAGGCATATAAACTAGTGTGAATTTACCTCGAAAAATCCAAAGTTCCATTTAAAAAACATAAAGATTATCCTGAGTAAAAAGAGTATTCATCACAGAACAGTGTGATGGTTAAGTTTTGTTGTCAACCTGACCTTTCAAGTAATCTTGGGTGGGTCTCTGAGGATGTTTACTGGAAGGCAGCCTCTCAGTAGGGGGCAGGATGTAAGGAAGCTCAAAGGAGCTAGAAGTCAACATCCTTTCCTATGTGGGCAGTGTGGGAAGGAAATTCCAGAGACATTAAGTCTGGGGAAGGGTTGCAAGACCCCACCCAAAGCCTATATAAAGGAGAAGAAATTCTCTTTGGCTCTCCTGCCTGTTCCCTGTTCTGTGTGTGTGGTGTAGGTGATTGGTTTCTCTCTCTGCTCAGACCTGTGAAAGTGAGCAGTCACTTTTGCATTCTAGAACTTTCCCTATATCTACAGCTACAAAAAAATCCTCTCCTCCCCAAAAACTGTGCCTGGTTTGAAGATTCATCCCAGCAGCATGTGGCTGACTATGACAAACAGTAATAGGAAAGAGTTAAGAAATGGCACTTACCACTTATGCTGTTTAAGATGGCCATAGACTCAGATGGGACCTATGCACGTCTACATTTCCAGTCCTATTAAATGATCTATACAAAAAAAAAACATGCAAAACCCCCATATTTTTCCCTTTTAGTTAAATATCCTCATGTATTTGTAAGGTACCCAAGATTTTTTTTTAATAGGGTGTGTTGAAATATTCCTGCTGGTCCATTCAAACAAGGAATTTTCAATAGTTTACTCCTTTCATATGTAGCTTGAGAGACACCACTTCTGTCTCTGGTAGTTTTGTGGGTCAGGTGTCTCGTATATTGTAAACCATGGAAAGCTTTCTGTATTTTAATATCTGCTTTTGCATGAAGGTGAACTTGATTATAATAAGCCTTTGTTTTATACTTTAATGGATTCATGTGTGCTCCAAAGGAACTGAAGGCCAGGAAAAAGAGAGAATATTATGTATCTTTAAGGCCGGGCTTATTCTCGGTCCTCTGTGTTCCACTTCAACCCATGAAAATCTTTACAGACACAAACAGGCTGTGATCAGAGCTACTCTCCCTGCTCTCTGTTCTTTAAAGGAACTGATATTAATTCAACCTTCAAGGATGAATGACCAAAATCTTTAGGCTCTACTTCTTTGTTAGATGGGCACATAAACCCAGTAATGAGGATGAAAGTGTCTACTCAAATCAAGACAAGGCAAAATTTGGGGTATTATTGAGATAAATGGCTGAACAAGATTTTGTTGTATCGAGATTAAACCACAGCATCCAACACAATTATCTTTCCAATGTATGGCGTGAAATAAAATTATCCAACTATTATGAAAAAAAAACCCAAAATACCATAACAAGTATACTGACGTGGTGTTTTTCATCCCAATCTTGGTCATGTCTTCCTCTGAATCACTATGCCCTATAGTAGAAGGAGAAGACGAAAACTTGGGGTGGAAGGTTGAAGAATTTTTTTTTAATGTAGAAGCAGCAGTAACTCTCATCTCTGTACTTATATAAAACTGGCCCATCTACTTCAAGGAAACGCCTTCCCTTACAGGACGAATAATCTTGTTCTCTCTCTCTCTCTTTCTCTCTCTCTCTCTCTCCCCTTCTCTCTCCTCTCTTTCTCTCTCTCTCGTTCTCTCTCTCTCCCCTTCTCTCTCCTCTCTTTCTCTCTCTCTCTTTCTCTCTCTCCCCCATTTTCTCCTATCACCATTTAGAGCTGTGAACATTTTCTGCATTCTGCACACAGCTTTTAATTCTATGATTTTATATTATTATTTATTAAAATCTCTTACATGGATTTCCAGCTTAGTCATGGCTTTGAAATTTAGTCATGTTTATATACAGCTCCATTTCATTCCTTTTAATTTCTACCTACCATTTTAATTTTTATACTTTATTAATGCATTCTGTTTTTGTTGACAAGATTCATAAATATTAGTAAGTATACGCAAATGCACCCTTTTCATGACTCCAAAACATTCCATTTCTAAAGGTCTGGCATTTTCTTATCCATCATACGGCAGATGGGTGTTTTGTTTGTTTCTAGGTTTATAATTTGAATTTTCTTAATTGCAAACTATAGGATGATAACTGTGGGGAACCATTTCTCTTCAAGTATTCCTAGGTTTGTCACTGGATGCTGAAAGTGTCTTCTGTGCGTGGAGGTCTGATAGCTATTGAGTGAATGTTATAGTGTTATTTTGCACACTTTCAATTCAGATTCTAATTCAACACACTTGCTATACAAATGCTGCCATGCTTAACATCCCCACAAGTGATGAAGCATTACATTGACTCTCTCAGAAGGACATTGTAACATGAAATGTCATACATAATCTCCAGTGCATATGCGACTTTCCTATTTCTGGGGTGATAACCAAATATCCACAATTCCTCACGGCTTTAGTCAATCCATAATCCAAGAATCATCAGGATTAATATAAATCTTAATTGTCTGTTTCCTTATCACCTTCTGGTGTGATCAGTGCAGTAATATCCTTACAGCAGAGAGACCTGGTGTAGGTGAATTGGCTCAAATTCAGAAGATGATGCTGAATGGTGTCTGTCCTAGTATGCTTTAAAAAAATTATCTTTAGTCCAAAATTAGATACATTGATTGAGAAAATATTGTGCTGATATTCCCATTTCCCTCCTCCCTGTACCCATCCACTGGGAATCTTCCTAGGTGGGGACACTGGATCAATCCATGTGGCAAGGGATTATGGGTAGCACAGGAGGCAACAAGGTTGCCCCCACCCTTTGTGTATTGTAGCTGAGGGGGGTAATGTCTCTGGGTAATCTCTCCCACCATGGCTCTTACAATCTTTCTGCCTCCTCTTCCTCTCAGTTCCCTGAGTCATGGAGGGTGAGTTTTAAGTCTGTTTTATGAGTTCAAAGCCAGCCTGGCTTTAGAGTGATTTCCACATCAGTCTTAGTGAAAGTGAGAGCCTATTGCAAAAAAAAAAAAAAAGAAAAAGAAAGAGAGAAAGAAAAGAAGAGAAGAGAAAAAAGATAACTGACCTGAAATATGCATTAGCGATTGGAAACACAGGTTAGCACCATGTTCTTTTTCATAGTTATGCATGAGATATCTCAAACATAAATGAGAAGAAACACATATTTTTATAAGAAATATAATCTTGTAATGTATAATTTCTTCTCCACATTATAATTTTTTTCCCATGAAGTTCTAAAATAATTTGACAAAATTAATTAAATTTATATTATATATTATCCAGTTTTAAACTATATAATATTTAAATTATATTTTCTAATTGCTAGTATGTATATGAATGACATTGATTGTTACATATTGAGTAAAAAGGGGCAGCCTTGATGAACACTCTTCTAATTCTAAAACTGAATCTATTGATCATCTTGGATTTTCTGCATAAACAACATTAATGGTAATTTTCATTTTGCTTTTCTGATCTTTTACCTTTTTTTGTATGGCTGTAGCAATCAAGACTTTGAGTATATCACATAAACACAAATAGTGGACATTGCTTTTGATTAAGAATTCAAAGCTAAGATTCTTTAGTCATTTACACATTAAGTATAATACTTGTTTTACAGGTTTAGTAGAGATTCATCCTAAGAAAAATGCTCTTTGAAAGTTGCTGTTTAGTTCATGAGGTAGGTGAAAAATTATTAAACACTTTGCAGTATTTAAGATGGCCACATAGTATCTTTCCTCATTTGATCCACTAAATGTTGAATTCCATGAATGGATTTTCTAATTTTAAACATCTGCATGTTCCTGCTATGTGTGCATATTGTCATGTGGGGACATGACTTTAAGATTAAGCTGAGGTAGATCACAGATGAAGTCAACAGTCTTTGCTGTTTGGTTCTCATCCAGGCTCGATCACTCACCTGAAAATTAACTAGGTTTTCACATTTATGTTCTTGAATGTCCTCACTTTTAAAATAGGGATAAGACAAGAAGAGTGTATTTTTCATAAGTATTATGTAAGACTCTCATGACACCACATCTTATTACTTAGAAGACTGTCCATTATCTGATAATTGCCATAAAATCATTCATAAGTTAAACCACCTGCATTATATGACTATACTTATAAATACCTTCTCAGACTTCTTATCTATCTTTTGGTTTGAGAAAAAAAAGATCAGCACTAGATTGTATTTTTAAATAGTTTGAAAAGATTAGTTTTTGCCATTTTGCCATTTTTTTTTCAAGGTAGAGTTTTGCTCTAGCCCAGGCTGGTCTGGAATTCACTATGTAGTCTCAGGGTGGCCTTGAACTCAAGGTAATCCTTGTAGCTCTTCCTCTCATTGACATTTTTATACATGTATATAATGTATTTTGATTTTATTCCCCACGATTTCTACTCCTCACCCCATTAGCATACTCCTTATTCCTTATAAATTATCTTCATACATTCATGTCTTGAAACATTTATTTTAATCATTTTGTGTTTTAAGAGTGGTGTTGAAACTGGCATTTAAATTACCCATATTTCAAGTGTGTGATTTAATGCAAGTGTGTAATTTAATGCACCTCAACTAAGATACAAGATTCCTCCAAATTTCTTTGTGGAACTTATGAATTGCCCTTTCAAACCCTGTGAGCACCTTTGCTGCCCAAGCAACGCTGCTATGAACATTAGCTTACCTTTGCTGAGAACTTAAATGGAGCAGGCAGAGGGTAGGCTCGACTTTTTCTTTGGGTTCTTTCAATCAGCATGTCATTCCTCATTTCAGTGGTTCATCCTAGAGTGCCTGGCACATTATGGGACACACTACAATATATTTACCCATTCACTGTCAGGAGCTTGGTGGGAATGCTTCGATATTTTTGTGAATACAGAGAAATTTCTGTGAACACACACACACACACACACACACACAC
>PVHP010045073.1:0-13829 GCA_004024765.1 Zapus hudsonius | reverse complement strand
AGGTTGCAGTATGCTTGTGAGGATTTTATGTTTTTGAACCTAATTTGGATTGGCCTCCTGCTTAAGCCATTCCCCTCCCCCCTTCCCTTACCCCTCATTCCTAACATCTCACTTCTTTCTATAAGTCTGCATAAAGAAAACATTTATCCTGATTAAGGTCCGCATATGAGGGAGAGTATGCGGCGTTCAAATCTCTGTTGTTTTGAGTGTTCGCTTAGTAAGATCTGCTCAAAGTCAGACCATTTTTTTCTAAATTTCGATGTGTCATTTTTCCTTTCAGCTGAGTAGAGTTCCATCGTATAAATATACCACAGTTTCTAGTGGGGGGGAGGGCTCGGCCCTCTGCTCCACAGGGGAGCAGAGAGCTGCTTGCGAATCCTGTCTGCTCAGCCCAGGGGTTCGGGAGGGAGGGAGAGTCCGAACTCGGGTTCGGCCGGTGTCCAAAGCCTGGATACCAGTTGAGGGGGTCAAACCTTTCCGGAGAGTCCTGGCGACGTTGTTGCTCGGTCACCATCTTGCTCCGCCCCCCCCCCCCCTTTTTTTTTTTTTTTTGAGGTGGATTTCACTCTAGCCCAGTCTGGCCTGGAATTCACAATGTAGTCTCAGGCTGGCCTAGAACTCAAGGCGATCCTCCTACCTCTGCCTTTCAAGTGCTGGGATTGAGGGTATGTGCCACCATGCACAGCTAATATCTGTTCTTTTATGCCTGACTTTTCCCCTTAGGAAAACATTTTAGCGTTTAATTGTAGCATATATCAGAATTGCATTATTTTATATTGTTAAAAATACTTCATATATACATATACCACATTTTGTTTATTCATTTGCCTGTTGATGGACAAAATTCACCTCCCTGTGCATAACTAAAATCCACATTTCCTTCCTGCTTCAGGAAGGGCCACTGTCAATTCCTAGGGGCCACCTGCACTCCTTGCCACATGACTCTTGCTATTTTAAAGGCAGTAGTGATGAAGTTTTTAATGCAATGAATCCCCCTCATGCTTTGAATCTCTGCCTTCTTTCCCTATTTATTTTCTCATGCTGGCAGTGGAATCCAGGGCCTTGAACATGCTGAGCAAGTGCTCCACTAGCTTCTGTACCTACATTGGTATTGTCTACTTATTTACTTGCATATGTATGTATGTGTGTACATGTGTGTGCTTGTGGGTGATATGTATGGGTGCACATATATGCAGGTCGGAGAACAACCTTGGGGCTTCTCTCCTTCCACCGCCTTTTGTTTGAGGTAGCGTCTCACTACCATCACCTAGATGCAGCCTAGGTTGGCCTCAAACTCATGGCGATCCTCCTACCTCTGCCTGCCAAGTGCTGGGATTAAGGGTGTGTGCCACCATGCCTGTCTACTCCTACCACCTTTTTGAGACAGTCTCTATTGCTGCTGCTGCTGCTGCTGCTTAGAAGCTTCCAGGTCCTCCTGGCTCTCCCTTCCATTGCCATACAGGGATTACTTTGCATCTGGATTTATGGTTTATGTGGGTGCTGAGGATCAAACTTGGGTAAGCAAGTGGCTTTAACTACTGAGCCATTTTCCCAGCCCTGTCCCTACTTTTAAAGCCAGATTGAAATAACTTCTTTACTAAAGTCAGGCTCACCGGTATAGCCTTTTTTTTTTTTTTCAGTCTAAGGTCCACTGATTTGGTTATCTAAAAACTTTCTTTACAGTATATGATAGTTAACCTTGATTGTCAATTTAAGAAGTTGCCTAGGAAATTAATAAAGCACATTTTCAGAGGTCTATCTGTGAAGCTGTTTCCAGAGATGATTAACTAAGGGCTGGGGTAAGACCCATCCTGAATGTGAGCAGCACTAGCCTGTGATGAAATAAAAGCCTCCTGTCATCTCTCTGTCTCCTACTACATGAGATGAGCTGCTCGCCCCTCATGTTCTTATTGCCCTGATTAGTGAAACCTCTGAAACTGATAAAATTATCCCTTCCTTCCTTCAAGTCACCTCTGTCACAGTGACAGAGAATCTGACCAGTACACAGCGGCACTTAAATTAGTGTTTGAACAACTGGATAAAACATCTATGCACCAGGCATGGACACTTTTAGGATTATTTTTGAATTCTTCTTCCAGGTTTTAAATGTCTTTTGTTAGCAGTATATGTAAGTATATTTAAGAAAGTAATAATATTGTAATCTCTAGATTATATTGGTGAGTTTACCTCATTTAATGATAATTGACATATTTAGAATTATCACCTGTCACATATTTAGAATTATCACCATTTATTCTAGTTTTGCTTTGAATTTACTACTTTTCATTTTTCTTTGTTTTGATTGATTTTGGTCCTTCTCTTCCTTTCTTTTGATTTGGTAGCTAGTTACATCTATTCTCTTAAAGATTATGTTTATTAAAATATAGAGTTAATTTGGTTGCTTTCAGATAAATAAGATGTGAACCTTAAATTACTTTCATTCCAATGATCTCTCTCTCCAGTTTTAGGCAAAAATGGGTTGCTGATTAATGCATGATAATTTGATGACAGTTTTATCATCAGTTTCAACAATGAAATAACATCATCAAATCACTGAAAGAAGTTAGTCATCTAAAAGTTGTTAATTTACCCAAAGTACCATTCAGAAATAAAACTCACAGCTACATTCTAAAGAAATACTAAATGATATATTTCAGTCAGAAGAAAAACAAATGCAGAAGGAAGGAATGGATGTAAGCATAATGTTGCTCTGAGACTGGGTGCTGCACTGGGAAGGCTCTACAGATCTGAATTGTGAAAGCTAAGAGAATAATCCCATGGGATACTTCATCCCCCATTTTACAGGAGATGAGAGTGGCCGAGAAGCTGCGGGTCACTTGGCTGGGTCCTTTTGTTCAGAAATGGCCAGAGACTAAGGAAGCCTTTTTCACAATCTGTGTTCATTCTTTGAGTTAACTTGTGACTCAGAGAGTGCTTATGACCGTGAGTTTGAGAATGTATATGAATCAAAATCACTCTGGTTCTGTACTTGGTTAAAGAAAACAACAACAAGAAGATCTCAAGATCAGTAAGCTGTGCAGTGATTTTTCATCAACTAGAAGGATTACATGAACTTTGGGAAATATTAAATAACTGATGTTGATATGACTTCTAAAAAACCAGAGGCCAAAAGGGAAACCAAGTTAACAAAATTGCTCTCAGTAAATAGCAAAATGTAGAGTTCCTCTGTATTCGAGGATAAATTCTAAGCAGTGAAGCACATGCGATTTTTTTAAAAAAGATCACCTGATTCCTTTTTTAAGCAGGCTTGCAAGCTACAATGTAATCTTTTAAAATTATAGATAATTACAAAAAGGCACATTAAACTTCAGCTAATCACAGTTGTTTAAAAAATATGTCCCTTTTCTTAAGAAAGCCATAACCCAGCCAAAACTTGGATAAACTGGCATTTCCCTAGATCACATGTTTCATTCCTAAACACAATGCCCCTTGTGTTTCTCTCAGGTGTCCATACTTTCTCAGAAAATACATCTCCCCTTGCAAAGCTTGAGCATTATCTGCTCTTTGTTTGAAAATAAATGCATTATTCATGTGTGGACTAGTAGCACAGGTGTGTTAGCTCTCCTTCCCCAATCAGGAGGATCCTTAAGCCTTTCATGAAATCAGTTCAGTTCAGTTAAATCTCCAACATCCACTTCTCATGGCCATTTCCTTTATGTCTTTATTACAGGCCCCGAATACAAGGAGATCATCTTTCATTCCATTATGTTTACATTTTTAATTAATATCTTCTGGGCTGTCAACATTCCACTTCTTTCTCAGTTCTTAAGGGCTAAGGCCACGTGGGGATCAAGCATTAGCCATGCAAGTTGCTTTCATTTCCCCTGAGCTCCAGATGCTGGTTAAGGTACCCAGATTTGCTCTTGTTGGAACCCATCTGAAAGTGGCATGAAATAAAACTCCCTAAAGTGTAACCATACTGAATAAAGCCACAGAAGCATGTACTGAAGGAAGCAGCTCTTCCTGAGTGGAGCATGTGAAAGAAACACTGACATTCTTCCCCGGGCAAGGACTGGTGTTAGGTGTCGGGGAACTGGCTCTGTCTTCTAAGTATAGGGTTTCACCCCTTCATTTTATTTTCAAATAGGCACTTTCATGTTGTTCCCCAGAGAATGAAGAAGGTATGCCCTCAGATCACTGAGCAAGCTATGGCTGAGAAAGGAAAAGGCGTGGACTGGGGGGTGGATGACAGAATTACTTAAAGACTCATTTTTTTTCTCATTGCAAAAGGTTGTAACTGATATTAGTTATCAAAGTACTTTTTCAAACAAAGTGGCAGGAATTTTTAAACAGTTAAATATTGTTATTCATGTTTCAAGTTTTTTGTATAATCCCTCTTTTCTATCATTTACTGTTATAATAAAATGTATGTCAGTAAAAAATTCATATTTACATATTCCATATCTCATTGTTTTGATGGATAATTTCATCTTCCTATTATCAATTTGGAAAGTTTATGTGACAACAGTGAGCCATCAATAATTAATTTTTTAAAAGTTTTTACTTTTTCAAACACAATAATATGCTCAAAGCTTTGTTGATTAAACAAACTATAATAAAATTTTATTTATTTGTGTATGTGTTTACATACATGCTAGAGTCTCTTGCTGTGGCAAATGAATATTAGTCTGGCTTTATGTGAGTGGCTGGGGAATTGAACCCAGGCCAACAAGCTTTGTAAGCAAGCACTTTTTACTGCTGAGCCATTTCTCCAGCTTGCATTATTGATTAAAAAGAGAATGTAACACATCCAGAATATATATATATATATATATATATATATATATATATATATATATATATATATATATATATTTCCAATTGTCAAACAACCAATATGCACTTAGTTGTGAGGAATGCCAGGAAAGTTTCTCTACAAGAATGGAGCTATAGCTCAGTGGTAGGGTGTTTGCCTGGCATGCACGAGGACCTAGGTTCAATCCTAACATCCACAAAAGAACAAAACAAACACACAAAAAACTACACAATGTTGCAACTTTATTTTGAAACATTTCTTTGTTTAAAAAAATTATTTTGGAGTAATTAGTAATAATTTCAAAATGGATTTCACTTTATATTTTAGGATTGATAAAAACGGATATGGTACTCATATTAGATATTTAAATATTTGTATGACAGTATAGTCTATAACTCATATGGATTATACAATGGAAATTACTTACTAGGAGGTGCCATGACCCTACCCTTCAGGAAAGTGTTAGGGACATTTCAGTATTTAGAGATTTTAACATCAATGGCTAAAGTGCACACAATTTTGCTCTGGTTTTTGTTATTATTATTTGAAGGATTTTTTGCATGTATTTATTTGTTTGTTTTGTGTGTGCCTATGCATGTGTGTTCATGTGCATGTGTATGGCCATACACGCCTGCATGTGCACCCACCTAAAATGCTGGTTGTGGTGTGTACTTGTAATCCTAGTACACTTGGCTTTATGTGGGTAGTGGGGAATCGAACTCAGTCCATCAAGTTTTGCAAGCAAATGTGTTTAACCCTTGAGCCATCTCTCTGACTCCCTTATTTTATTTTTTAAATATTGCTATCCAGCCAACTAGCAATCACTTTCACTTAGAAAATTTGCTCTCGTTTTGTCCCTCTTCTACTTGACTTGTCCTCTTGGGAAGAGAGGATGGCCCAGAGTTGTCTCTTTCTAGGCACTGATTTTGATTGATGAACAGTCTCACAGCATCTGTGGAGTTTCAGTTCCTCCTCAGGTTCCACGCCACTGTGGAGACTCAGGTATGTCTAGGCGTCAGGATAATTCAAGCAACCACTAAGAGCTTTGCTGTCTTGCATAATCAGAGCTAAGCAGCTGTTTTTGGAGGAATAGGCAAATAAAATTGTAGTTGAGAATAGTTTATAGCTATGTATCTATGGACTGACTGAATTTCTGTTAATTGGTCAAATAATCCAATTTAGTGTGTTCTTTAGTTAATATAAGTATATTTATTTTTTCATTTGATAATAATCTGATTTTTAAAGAACATAGTGTTAAGTTCAATTTCATAGAAAATCATTGTGATCACTACAAAGGTTAATAGCATTTAACAGTATTCAAAATCTTGGTTTAATTTGTAACTTGAAAATTAAAATTCTAAGGTGATCATAAATTTTCCTACAAATATGTAGATAAATGGAGAATTTACAAGTTAACATCTCTTAACTCCCTTTTTTTCTATGAAAATAAGTGATTTAAATAACTAATTTAAACCTAATATATTTCTCTCTTTATTTTTTTTATTTATTTGCAAGCAGAGAGAGACAGAGAGAAGAGATAGAAAGAGAATGGTCATGCCAGGGTCTCCAGCCACTGCAAACTCAAGATGCATGTACCACTTTGAGCATCTGGCTTTACATGGGTACTGGGAATTGAACCTTGGGTCATTAGGCTTTGCAGGCAAGTGCCTTAACTGCTGAGCCATCCCTCCATCCCCTACCTAGTCTATTTCTGATAACAGCTTTTCTCCTAGATAAAGGATGAAAAAATCACATCTTTTAAAATTTAAATTAACAAACAAAAATTGTATACTTTGGGGTTGTGGGAATGAGTTCGTGGTTAAAGGTGCTTGCTTGCAGAGCCTAATGGCCAAGGTTCAATTCCCCAAAACTCTCATAAAGCCAGATTCACAATGTGGCATATGCATCTGGAGTTCAACTATAGCAACAAGAGGCCCTGGCATGCTGATGCTTTCTCTCTCTCTCACTCTTTCTCACAAATAAATAAATAAAAAGAATTTTAAGAATTGTGTAATTAAGTAGACAACTGAAAGCCAATGAATAAATAAATAGATAACCAGGGCTTTGCTTGTTTCTTGGGAGTTTCCCATTTATCATGTAAGTTAGGTGTTCTGAGGTCGCTTCCAGGAAATGAATACAACCTTTTCACTATCAAACTCAGTTTAAACCCTCATCTCCAAGTTTTCCCAAGTAGGTCATTCATTAATCTGACATGTTTGACTTTGTTTACAGAGCAAGGTAAAATTTTAGCTTTTAGTTTTACATTCTATCTGCTTTGCTAGGAAGAATTCAATTATCTTTAACATAATGCCATTGTTGGCCTTTAATGAAAACACAGTAAGAGCAAACTGAATTATAACTGAGAGATCATCCAGTTCAGCTTTATATTTAAGTTACTATAAGTCTTGATTGATGATCTCACCCACTAAAAACCCAACTTTTTATAATCAGGGCATTTGTAAGCATTTCTCATAGATTTAGTATTAACACTGTCAGTTTTTTTTTTTTTTTTTCTGTGCATAGAGCACCATCAGTAGGCTTTTGGACATAGTGGTTTGAGGAAAAGCGAAGGCTTTTTTTTCTGCAATGTCTGTCAACACTCTTCTTGCAGGCACCAATTCTGGTTGGTAAAAGGCAGTCTGGACTAGGCACAGTCTGAAGTTTGGGATTTTTTTCCCCCAAGGGGCTCTTTGGGAGGTATGTTGAAAATACTTCCATTTTCGGTTCTCACTCATCAAGGCAACAGAATAAAACTTTTCGAATTCACTGAGAGGGAAAAACAAAAGGGACAACCATCAGAGGCAGCTGTTTTGGTGATAAATGAGTCCATTGTCCTCATGCTAACTTCTATTGTTCTTGTGTTGGGTGTCTTCCAATTGCACTCTTCACCCCTTTCTACCCTGCTTTCTGCCCAGAGAGGCTGACCTGTTTAGTTCCAGGTGTATCCAACCTGTGGTCTGCTGGCTGCATATATCTAGGATATATGAATGTGGCCCAACACATTTGTGGCTTTTTCAGGCCCTATCCCATCTGAGGGGATGGAGCCCAGCAATTGTTTCTAACAAACCCTCCTGGAGATTCTGATGCACTCTAACCTATCAGACTCACTGTACTACATAATTAAACTTCTTTGTGGCTTCCTTTTGGGTTTTGTTAATGGAAAGCACCAGTAGGAAATCTGGGGAAGGGAGGAGATTGTGTTCTTAATATTTATTTTCCTAGCTTCGCCACCACTGATGGGCTGTGTTCTTTTAAAGGAGGCCACACCTCCTGTGAGGAGGTTTTCTGTCCACTGTTACTCTTTTCAGGTCATAATAACCTCTGCTGCAGTGGATGCTACTGTTGCAATCCTCATAGGGTCACATATTCTCCTTTTTTAATGTCTTGAAATTGATTTATATTTTGTTAAATAGTCCCTTTAATAAACCTCAGTTATCTTATGTTGTAGTTACCTTTGGTTGCTGGGACAAAACACCCTACCCAAAACAGCTGATGAGAGTAATGGATTTACTTTGGCTTACCATCTCAAGGGGAAACTTCATGATGGTAGGGAAAACATGGCATGAGCAGAGGCTGGACATCACTTCTGCCACAACAGGTGGAAAATAGAAGCAAGAGAGTGAGCTGACAAGCACTGGTGAGCTAGGAGCTAATACACCTCAAGGTTAGCCTCCAGGAACATACCTCCTCCAGCAAGGCTCTATCACTCAAGTTAAGACCAGCTGGGTACCAGCCATTCAGAACACATGAGTTTATCAACTGATGAGTATTCCAGTACCATTTTTTTTTGATGATGTCCATTCCAGTGACTCTACTTTCATGATACCTTTTCTTTCCTTTCTTACTAAACAGGTCTGCTAGGAGGACAAAATGAGCTAATATGCTTGCTGTGGTGCCTGGCTCATAGATGTCCAATATATTGTTATTATTTGAAAAGATACCACAGAGTCTTTGCTGCATTTAGTCATGAGATGTCAGTATGTACCTGCCCTTAGTTCTGCTGCCTTCTCTTAACTGTTAACTGCTTCCCCAGCCCCTTGGCCTCCCAGTATTAATATTGATTTCCATTATCAATTACCTGTTTTTCACATTATGTGTGTGGTGTACACACACATATATATATACATATATATATATATATATATATATATATATATATATATATATATATGTGTGTGTGTGTGTGTGTGTGTGTGTGTGTTGGCACATGTGCATGAGTGCTCTTTGTGTATGAGTTTGAGTAGACCGAAAGACAACCTTAGGTATCATCCTGAGGTGCACTACCTCTCTTTGAGACAGGGTCTTTAATTAGCTTGGAGCTCATGATCAGGATAGCCTGGCTTCTATGACCTGTCTGTCTCTACCTCCATAGTGCTGGTATTATAAGTACAAGCCACCATGCCCAGCATTTACATGACTATTAGAGATCAAACACAGGTACTCATGCTTGCAAGGTAAGTACTTTACTTACTGAACTATCTTCTTACCCCTGATTACCTGATTTGGGATGGAAGAATTTTCAAAACTATAAAATAATTTAATTGTTTGGGGCTTACTGATTAGTTACATATTAAGACCTATTTTAAATTGTCTGATCCAAAGTATCATTAAGTTCAGTAGCCAAGTGTTGATTATTATCTAATCAACAAAATGTATAGAAAGGTATTAATTTCTTCATCAACAACTGTTGTTTCTCTTCCTTATTGACTCTGAATGAGCTGGTTCTACTGTGAACTTCTCTTTATTGGTAGTTTCACCTCTACCATTATTTCTAATTCAGTGTAACAGTAAAGAAACAAACGAGATCTAGTCCATACAGTCTTAAAGATTATCAAGGGACTGCAGAGATGGCTCAGCAGTTAAAAAACATTTGTTTGAAAAGTGTTATTCCCCAGGACCCATGTGATGCCAGATGCACAAAGTGGTATATGTGTCTGGAGTTCGTTTACAGAAGCAGAAGCCATGGCATGCCCATTCTCTTTCCCTCACTGTCTGTCTGTCTGTCTCTCTCTTTCTCTCTCTCTCCTTTTTCTTTCTGTCAAATGCACATCTTTTAAAAAAGATGATTGAAAGCACCGAGACTGACATTAATTCTTAGCTGATGTTCTCTTTCATCACACAGTCAAACATGGGAACTCTGACTCAAAGCTAGAGCAAAGAAATGGCAAGTGTTTTCTTTGTGAAATTTTTGTAACAATAAAATAAGGAAACAGTAATTAGATAGCCTTTGAAGCTCAACAACAGGTAAATATTAACTAAACAACAACAGAGTCAGCACCTATATTTTAGAATTAACATAAAATTATCGATGGAACTAGAACTACCTTGGGGTGGAGGAGAAACTTTCATATGTGGCAGAGATTTGGCTATAAAATGGAAGTAATTTATGGTTAAAGTTATTTTCTGGAGGAATAAATATCTAATAACTGACTCAGAATGTTCACTGTTTTCATTTTTGGCATCCATGCACAATTCTGTTATGCCAGTTAAGAGCTTTTCCCTACATGGTGAAGAAACAGTCCATTTAACGATGCCTGGCACTGCAGGCTCTGCCACTACCTTTGCTCTGACCAGTACCTAGTATACAATTGGATCCTTTCAGACAAGTCACCCCCTGTATATTCATAATGTGAGGAACTTTGCCATGACAAATCAAGAAATGTCACTACCCAAAGTTGCTGTGGGCTTGGAGTGTGTTAAGGCTTGCAGCAACACATATTGGAGGCTATGGTGCGTGGGAAGAATTGTGAGGCTGCTTGGGCTGGGGCTTGGATAAATCATGCTGATGAGTTTGCCTTTCAGTGTTTTCTTATCGCCTAGAACTTTTCTCCTTGTACTTTGTTGATTTGATGCTGCTATAGGAAATTTACAATATTCAAGCCTAGCATTCATTTCTTCACTGGGCAAAACCACCAGCAAGGGTTTTGGAGAGGAATAAAACAAAATAAATGAGTGATTCAATGTACCATTCCTCCCTCACAAATCACTAAAGTGGACCTTTTTGAGAGCACACAGACTGATGAAATGGCTTAGGGCATCTTCTAAATGGAAAATTTCTGTCATTTACCAGACTAAAAGGTATTGTTCAAGAAAGCTAATGTGCCTTACCAGAAATTCTTGTTTGCTATTTTATAAAGTGTATGACTCTCCAAGTTCCATGTTGTTTAGACACATTTTGAGAAACTAAACAAAATCACTAATGAAGTTTTTCCAAAAGGAAGAGGTAAAGATAAAATACACTTAACTGCTTGAACTCAATTTCTCTCCTCTTTTAAAAACCCTGAGGAGGTTTTAAAATTGGATTTTACATGATAACAATAACTTTCCCTACAACAAAAGTTTTGATGTACATTTCCAGCAACCCTGATGTGTATAACACAATGCTTTACATTTTCAGTTCTTCAAAACAAAAGTCAATCTACAATCACTCATATTATACTAAATAGCTGTTGCTTTTTCTTAGTGATTTAGTTCTTCTACCTACAAATCATTGGATATTAAGTTTCCAATATGTGAACTTTGGGGGACATACTCAAACTGTAACATGCCTACCAGAACAAAAGAATCAGAAACCAGAACAAAGAATTGTTTCTAATATGTTAGCATGGAGAGAAAAAGGAATAATATCATTTCCTTTGTATAAAAGGCAAGAAAGTAGGAATGGGATTGGACTGGAGGCCCGCTCCATGGGAGGGAAAGCATGCCTGGTACTGAGGACCTAGTAAAACCCCTATAGTGGGGGAGGTCATGAGCCCTAGGGAGTAACACCTACTGTTGTCTGGCTAACTGCATGTAGTATGTCCACCAAACACTTTAAAAAATAAGCATACCCAAATAATAATGCTATTCTCACTCTTGGCTTGAGAAGCTTCTTTTTTTCAGATGGTGGTGACCACTGTGATAACTCAAAAGACACCATAGTGCTGAGAAGAAATGACAGTGGAGTATTCAGCACTAGGACATCTCTATCACACTTCCCAAGGTTCAGGGTCCATTGTGGAAGAGGTGGCAGAAAGATTGTAAGAACCAAAGGAAGGGTAGGACTTCTTACAACACAAACTTCCAGATACAAAACTGCCTCGATATTCATGATTTCACAGTGCCTGATAATACCTACACATAATGGGAGGGAAAGATGATGACAATGAAACAAAACAGAGACTAACTGAGAGGGGGAAGAAATATGGGGGGGAGGGAATCATAATGGCTTATGGTCTATAATTATGGAAGCTATCAAAAAGTTTTTTTTTAAAAAGTAGGAAAGGGGTATGCAGAACAGGTAGGCCAAAGAGAAAATAGCAAGTTTGTAAAGTTGAATCCTGGAGTATCAATCATAACATTAACTGTAAATTGTCAAGAAGTCTCTTTTAGACTGATATACATAAATAAGGTTAAAAACAAAAGAATGGGGAGAAATACACCAATAAAAATAAATAAAACATAGGGCTGGAGATTTTAGCTCAGTGGTAGAGCATATGCTTAATATACGTGAAGCTCTGGGTTCAAGCAAAAGTCAAAGAGGGACTGGAGAGATTGCTCAGTGGTTAAGGCTCTTGCCTGCAAAGCCTACTGACCCTGGTTCGATTCCCCAGCACCCATGTAAAGCCAGATGCACAAAGTGATTTATGCCTCTGGAGTTCATTTGCAGTAGGCCCTGGTCTCTGTCTGTCACCCTTCTATTTATTTCTCTCTGCTTAAAAATAAATAAAAATATTTAAATTAAAAAAGGTCAAGGTGGCTCTAATGCTATGAAGCAAAGTAGGTCTCAGCATATGGAATATTACTAGGATAAAGAGGGCCTCTTCATAATGATAGAGGGATCAGTTTATCCAGGGGAAATGCTATTCCTAAATGTTTATATGCCCAATAACAGACTTCAACAACACATAAAACACAGCTAAAACACATAAAAAACTAATAGAACTGGGAAAAAAATTTAAGCAATATATTTCAATCTTTTCTCCATGTTCAATAAATGGAAAAAATCTATAAGAATATAGAAAACTTGAGCAACATTATCAAGTAATTCACTATTTGTCAAATTTATACCTGTATAGTTTCTTTTCTTGTTATTATGACAAAATGCCTGACAAAAGGAACTTGAGGAAGGAAGGTTTATTTCTGACCTGACCTTTAACAAAACTAACAAAAACAAACAAAGGAACAACAACAAAAATAAGACAAGCTTTTGTCTCCAGTCCATCACAGCTCTTGAGTACCCACCTCAGGCAAAAGATAAGACCCTATTGCTGAAGATTCCACAGACTACTGTCACACAACACTGAGAGACTGCTGAATCCAGAAACGAAACCAGCTCCCAGAAGGCTAGCTTGTGTAGTGTTGGAAGGTGGTGCAAGAGCTGCCAGGGGAAGCAGACCAACAATATTCCAAGAAAGCAGGGGACATACTCAAGCTACACCGACCAATGGCCTCAGAATGTAGAACACCCTGATATATGGCACAGATAAGCAAGACAAGAAGTGCCCATCTGTGCAATAGTGGTGCTCAACCTAGGTGGATAATCAACAGCTGGCTAATTGGCTATGAGATCCACTCAGTGGCAGGGAACCCTTGACTGGTATGGGGATCCAAGGCAACCTTGAATGGGGACTGTATCTCCAAGGGGAAGTCTTCACTAACCATAGGTCTTCAAAAAGGATGCACCCTTTAAAAACTCACCAAACTAGCAATATTTGTCTCAATTGACAAATAATAATCTCACTATCCATTGGAAACTCTGTATTTTTCTGAAATCAACGAGAACTATTGACAACCGAACTCCACCAAATGGACCTGAGTTGATGGGGGACACACCCAAGCACCCAACCACCTTGAACTCACCATTTAGAGCCCTAACACAACCTTTAAGGAAGTTGGATGATGAGCAAAAGAGACATTCCCACAGCAAGGCTGATATCCTATGGAAGGATAATGGAGATAGATACCAAGGGTGCTCAAAATAGTCAAAAACACAGATTCAGAGACTCTTGAGAATTAATAATTATGCACACTTTAAACTCACCCACCATGACTCATGGAAATTTGTGGAAGA
>PVHP010045072.1:0-13795 GCA_004024765.1 Zapus hudsonius | reverse complement strand
ACACTTCCAGCTCTAGGTAGTTTACAAAAACTGCTCCCCTGTGGAATGGGGACAAGTAACAGTCCAGGTCTATAGATGTTCACGACTTCAGACTGGTGAGATGCCTTGGACCGTGCCCGTTATGTGACTGTTCAGCCCCGACGACACATTTATCTGGTCAGCCTTCCAGGGAAAAGCAGTCCTGCACCCTCTTCTGATTACAGATGTGGTTTCCAGAGAGTGCATTACTACATTCTTATACATATGTGCCTTCCTCTCCAGAGATTCCAGAAGACCCCTTCCAATGTTCTCTTTCCTCAAACTTCCATATCATAGGAAAGAAAGAAAGCTTAAAGACACACACACACACACACACACACACACACACACACACACACACACACACACACACACACATTATTTTTCCTCCACTCTGATTCACTAGTAAGTTTTCCACTTCAATTCTTTCCCCTTCTTCCTCCCTTTGGAACCAGAGATCTGTATTTGTATTGGAGTACACTGAGCATTATTCTAATTGTGTTTGAGTGCACCTGAAATTATAGATTATTTCCTGGGTGACTTCAAGGTATTAGAAATACACTCAAGACTAATAGGCAATCGGAGTGGTTCAAAAATCAAAATACATTATGCATTTGTATGAAAATTCTCACTTTTTTAAATATCAGGAAAGATAGGCACCACATGGCTAAATAAATTTACAAAATTCAGAGCACATGATTTATTATAAATAACTTTACCTAAACATTTTTTTCTGTAAGGTAAACTATGGAAAATCTTACTGGATGGGGGCTGGGTAGAGAGTTAAATGGATATAGGCATTTTCTTCCAAGACAGCAAGCCTGTGGTTCAATTCTTCAACACAAATGTTCACTTTAAGTGGCAAGAGACCCTGGCACACTTCACAAACATGTAAAAATATGACTTTAAATGATTTTTATTTGGGTTGATTCCAAGTTTTAGCTCTGATAAATTGAGTCACTATAAACATGGTTGAGCAAATGCTTCTGTGCTGAGATAAGGTATTTTAAGAGTAGATGCCCAATAGAGGGATAGCTGGGTCCACTGGTAGCTCTATATCCATCTTGTTCAGGAGCCTCCGCTCTGCTTTTCAAAGTGGTTGTACAAGTTTTCAGTCCCATCAGCAGTGAATGAGGGTTCCTTTTCCCTGCATCTTTGCCAGCATTTATTGTTTTTGGATATTTTAATGATTGCCATTCTGACTGGAGTAAGGTGGAATCTCATTGTTGTTTTGATTCCCATTTCCCAGACGATTAAGGATGATAAACATTTTCTTAAATTAGAATTGGCCATTTGTATTTTCTCCTATGTGAATTCTCTGTTGAGTTCAGTGCCCCATTTTGTTAGAGGGCTGTTTTTTTATTATTTATTTTTTTCACTTTGCATTCTTTGTAATTTCTAGATATTAGATCTCTGTCCCAGTTTTTGCTGGCAAAGATTATCTCCCAGTCTGATGGTAGTCTATTGGCTCTCAGTGAGGTATGTTTCTTTACAGAAGCTTTTTAAGTTTAATGAGATCCCATTGTTTAAGTGATTGTTGTACATAGTGTTTACATTAATTGCATGGTATAAATAATAAGAATAAAAAGTATAACATCAAAACATTATGAAGAGTTCCTTCACATCGGTATATAGACTACCTGTGATTTTAAATACTAAAGATTAACATAATATAAACATATAAGTTATTAAACCATTCTTTTTTGAAAGGTATTTAAATTCTTGGTATAGAACACATGTTTGAAAACAAAATTTTCTGCACATGCAGAAATGTTTCTACAGGAGACATATCAGACGGCAAGTTTTCCACCAGTGGGCGATGCATATACTGCCAAACTGTCCCTAAAGAGGTCCTACTGTCACCAAGCAGGAAGAATAAGGTTTCTCCAAAGCTGTTCACATCCAAATCCAGAGACAACATAAATATGAATTCTTACTTTGCCAAAGGACTTTGGCAGCTTGGTAATGACCATGAGATGAGATTATCCTGAGCCATCTAATAGGTCCATTTGAATCACATGAATCATAGAGGCAGAGAATCTTCCCCAGCTCTGGTCAGAGGAGCTGAAACCACAGACGTGTGAGCAGAGCGGCCCAATACTGCTGTTGAACAGATGCTTGAAGGAGTTCCTCTGGAAGTCAGAAAAGGCAGCAAATGAATTCCCAAGAGTGTCCAGGGAGCAGCTTAGTCTGTCACCTTAACCTTAGCTCAGTGAGGACATTTTGAGACTTCTGACCTACTAAACTATAAAGGAATAGGTTGAGGTTCAAACCATTGAATTTCTCATAATTTATTTACTCTAGGAAGTGGAATCCTAATAAAATACCTTACATGAGAAAAACAATTTATTTCTTTGAGAGAGAGTGAAAGAGAAAGAGCCAGACAGAAAGAGAAAGATTGGATGTGACGCGCCCCCAAGCCACTGCAAAGGAACTCCAGACACATGTGCCTCCCTGTTCTTCTGGCTTTATGTGGGCACTGGGGAATCAAACTCTGGACTTTTTTTCTTTGCAGACTAATGCCTTAACTGCTATGCTATCTCTCCAGCCCAAAAAATGATTTGAAAATTTAAATTTGAAAGGTGAATATGCAGAATAATTCTTTAAGCCACTACACTTCGTACATTTTTGAGTTTATCTCATAACTCATAAAGATCCTGAACCATAGCATTGAGATGCAATAGGAGAAGGCTAAGCAGGTTTCAGCCAGGGGTTGAGGCCCAGAGGGAACCAGAAGATGCCAAACACCTGATCTCATTCTGCACAAGAATACAAAATCCTAACTTGGATTAGAACTCATATCTGACACTGATCTACGACGCCCCCTGCTGTCCACAATTGAACATGCTCTGACCCCAGCCCCAGCTGTGAGTGGACTCTATGACCTATCCTCCATATTTAATTACAAATCAGACTTTCCCCGCCTATATGAATCAAACACTATGAAGGTGACTAGCTGATCTGAGTTCCTGCCTTTTTCTCTTTTGGGTTTTTCACTAGTTTGGTGCAGCTTGAACTTTCCCAAGGCGAGACTCACAGCCCCACTTGGCTGCCTGGCCAGGTGTGGAAGGGAGATCTGACTCTGTCTTTCAATGTCTCTTTAATCCTAGTCTCTCAACTCTGTTTGATGGACTCTAATTTACGATGTGTGGATTCGTACTCTGATCTTCCACATGGCACGCTCACAGATTTAGAGACCCTCTAAATATTTTCTCAGATCTTTCCATATGTTTGTAGACCCTTCTGATTTTTCCTTGGAAGCCTGTTTTCCCATAGATGCCACACACCCATAGCTCCATCCTAACTTCACTCTGTAGGCCTCAGTTTCTTTAGCTCATATGTGCTTCCTAACCAGGATAAGCTTAAACTCTAAGCAAACCTAGCAGGGAAAATGAGAGACTGTGAGTTAGGTGGAAGAAATGGGAAGGGTAGGGGGGATGAGACTTGTACAATAAGCTAAACCAATAATGAATCTAAACCATAAAATCCATACTTTCATACAGTAAGGCTCTTGAGAAAGAAGTGGGCATTGTCTAGTAAGAGGTGCCGTGAATGGAAGGGGAGGAAACCAAACCCCATGAAAAATTGATCAGACCTGCAACTCCCTGTCCCAGTCATTGGATCCTTCGCAAACTGAGCTGTTGATCAAAGAGACCCACAATGTCCCCAAAACAAGACAGGTTTCTGTCAAAGCTGTTGAATACTCCCCCTAGGACAAAAGTAAGATCCTATTGCAAAAGAAACCACAGAAAGACATCAAACAATACCAAGAGACCTAGCAAGATCCACAATGGTATCCAGTACCCAGATGGTAGCAAGTGCAGTGCTGGAAGGCACAATATAAGCTGTCAGATGAAATTGGTCAATGATATTTGGAGAAAGCAGAGACCACTGATGCAAAATACAGACTATTGCCATGAGAAGATTGAACACACTTCCTTCTGGGTGAGATCAACGGACCAAGAAATGATCACTGGTACAATAGAGGCTCTAAAACCTTGGGGGGGGGTATTCAACAGCTTTTTAATTGACCAAGAAATCCACTCAGTGATACAGAAACTTTAACTGGAATTGGGACTCAGGGAAAAATCCTACAAGAACCAAAAATGAGGCTCCAAAAAGAAATCCCCATTACCAGAGAACTACAGAGAGGCTAATCTCAATAGAATTCTGCCAAATTAGAAATGTGTGTCTCATTTAGCCTATGCTGATCTCACCCTCCCTTGGAGATTTTGTTTGTATTTTTCAGAAGGCAGAGAGCCATGGTCATTCAAACTCCACCAATGAGTTACAGGCCAAAAGCGGATATCCCAGGAAGAGATGACCCACCCCAATCCTATCCTGAAGGCCCCAAGTGAAACACTTGAGACAGGGGTGGGCCAAGAAAGAGCCAACAACCACACATTGGCTGGTTACAACCACAGCCAATCAGTCAACCCAAGATAAGTCAGCAAGACAGACACCAACGACTCCAACGACTTCCAAAAAAGCTTAAAGTAGAAGCACAGAGACTCTTAAGGTAACAACAACAACAATGAAATACACTTAAACTCCCCCTCCATGACTCAGGGAACTGAGTGGTAGAGGGGGTGTAAAGATTGTAAGAGCCATCATGGCAGAGATTACTCAGATACATTGCCCCCCTCAGCTATAATTAGTAAAGGTGAGGGGCAACCTTGATGCCCCCTGTGCTATCCATAAACACTTGCCACATGGATTGTTCCAGTATGTCCACTGAGGAGGATACCCAGTGATTTGGGGACAAGGAATAGGGAAATGGGAATATCATCACAGTAATTGCTCAATCAATGTGTCTAATTTTGGACAATAAAGATAAAAAAATGTTGTAGCCTTCTCTTCAAGGTCCCAATTCCTTTTAAATAAGCTACATCAATTTCTCCCATATAAACACAATAATTCATAATTTGTCTTTCTTTGTTCCATCTTTATTATTCTTCATTAACATTTAGGAAACAATCTAAAATTTAGAGTTCATAAACCTGGGGATCCTTCAGTGGACTCCAAAATTCCCATATCAGCATGCTTTCTCCTTCTATATATATATTTTTTCTTTTATTGCACATAATAGAGTATAATCCAAGAATATGAAGTTTATGTTCCTCAAATTTTCAAAGTTTTAAAAATTTACAATTCAGTCATGCTAGTATATTTATGAGCTATTGTTCCTGTTTTACAAGTGTTAATGCTGTTCAAATATGTTTTAACATGTTTCTAGGGTTATAAGAATAGTTCTTGAACACCAAAGAATTAGTTTGTGTAGGCTTTTAACTAAATAATTGGATAAATTCGGGAATTAGAACCTCACTAGAGCTGTGTTGTCGGGGGCAGACTTATGGGGGTTATAAGCCAGCTTCCCCTTTCCAGTGTTCGGCACACCTTCCTGCCACTGTTTGCAGTGCTGTGGCAGAGGTGATGTCCACCCCTCTGCTCATGCCATCGTTTTCCCTGCCAGGATGGAGTCTCCCCTTGAGTCCGTAAGCCAAATAAACCCATTCATAGTGCTCTGGCAGAGGTGATGTCCAGCCCTCTGCTCATGCCATCGTTTTCCCTGCCAGGATGGAGTCTCCCCTCGAGTCTGTAAACCTAATAAACCCATTCCTCCACAAGCTGCTTTTGTTTGGGTTCTTTCTGCGCAGCAACTTGAAAGTTGACCACAACACTGGGCCTTTAGATGAAAATACAATACACAGTGAGGTGCCCTTTTAAACAAAGGCCACCTAAGCAGTAACTTAAACTACTGTGAGAATCACATTATATTTTGTCTTCTCCTTCTTAAAACAGAAATAAAATCTACAATGACCTGAGAATCTGTTCATTAGCTTAGTGTTTATACCGTTTCTATGGCTCTGTTTCCATGAGAATTGTCCTTTAAGTTTCACATGTATGACTGTATATATAAAATCAAATATAAATGGCAATGCATTAATTCTACTTAAAATATCTGTAAATATTGAGTTTTGATTAAGTTCCATAATAATAAATTAATGCCAGGCATTTTGGCACATGCCTTTAATTCCAGGACTTGGTACACAGAAGTAGGAGGACCACTGTGAGTTCAAGGCCACCCTTAGATTTCTAGGTGAGTCTGGGCTACAGTGAGACCCTGTCTAAAAACAACAACAACAACAACAAAAATTTCTTGATGTTTCAAAATGCAGATATTAAAAGAAACAATGTTATTTTATCTGTAAAATGGAGCAAATTAAATAGATTTTTTCATAAGTAATTAATATAAACTACTTGTCAGCCATTATAAATATCCATACTAAGTTAATTTCAATCTAATGTTTTGATTGCACTCATTCATATAAATAGTATCATAAAATATTACTTTTATTGCTTATTATTCATTTTATGCAGTCGAATGTTTAAATAAAACTGCAATAGTTAAAAGCATCAATGCTTGCTTTAGAATTATTATTTTGTGTGGCTAAATTATATTTTGGAAAACCAAAATTAGCTTTATTACCGTTAAATCTTGGTTTGAAAAAAAAAAACTTGGTTTGAAATTTCCATCTCATATTTCTGCTATTTCTTACTTATAAAAAAAGAGCTTCATTATGGCATTCTATGTACACATACCTAAAAGTAACTTGCTTTAAATTTAAATTTAATTTTAATTTTAATACTGATTTCCTATGCAATTTCTCTAGTTTTTCTTAGGTTGCATTATAATTTTTATGCTCACTAACTCGGAGAAATAATGTATATCAGCATTAAGCTAATCTTTGTGACATATTCAACAATATGCTTCAGATTCTGATTCAATTCAGTGTTTTTATTGCTTGTCAACATTTTATAGTTTCTTGTCGTATCAAGACAATAAAGTGCTACCTTGCTTACTGTTGTCAAATTTTACTAGAGATGAGAATGCACTGGTCTTTAAGCAAGTCGAGTATAAATATGATAAACATGTATACGGTACCTTTTTATGTCTAAATGTCTAATTATCTCTGAAGTTATGGTGAAAAAGTTCTGCTTCAGACATGGTTTAGTGCATATCATACGATAATTGGGAGAATTTTTCACTTTTATGGAGAAATCTAACAATAAATTTTGATAACAGTTGCTAACGTCAAATTTAAAACAAAATTGAAAGAGATACTCACTTTTAGAATAAAGAAAAACAGTTGCAGGAAAAACATTCTTTATAAACTTTTTATTAGAAAACACTTCCCCAAACTGGTTTCCATTCATTTACATGCCCTAAATGATTAGCATATTGGAAGTCTTCCTTAGTACAAGCCCACTGTTTCTTCTTTCCCTCCCTCTCTCTCTCCCTAGAAGTGTTTCTGATGTACTATTGCAGTTTCTTGCCCTCCCTGAAGTTTCTGTGAATCCTGGTAAATTGTATTGGATTAAATTCCAAATCTAGGGTTTTTTAATATTCTTAGCATATTTTATGGTTAGAACAATTTTAATTTCTTAACCTTTGTAGTTTTTGATTAAATTAGATGCACAAAGACATACATATTTATATATATATATATATATATATATATATATATATATATATATATATATATATATATATATATATAAATTGAGAATGATTTTTAAGGAGAGCCATTGAGAGGTACAAAATATCTGAAGAATACTTATTGCACTTTAGGTTATGCCAATGATTTAATTGTATGGGATATTTAGAAAATTTTTAATTGTCAGCTTATATTTATATGAAACTACCACAGTGTCACAGAATATGTACAATACTTAAGACCATTTGTAAATGAGAGACCTTATGTCTAGATAGTATAATTTTTCACTGTCATTCAAAATGTGTCTGGTTTTTCTCCTCGTGTAGGAATTGCTATAAATATATTCCAATTTGAAGGCCACTCTCTTTTATGTGGAATTTAAAGAGAATTGTCCAAAGACATTTTATATGTGCACTTTGAAAATAAATTGTTGCTTAGCATTTTAGAATTTCTATACTGAGTTATTCCTTACAAGCCACAAAGATAAGAAAGAATTATATCATAATGAATGTGGGCAGGCAGGCTATGGCATTAACACAAAGAATTGGCAGGGTCACAAAAAATGTCAGAATTTTTCTTAATGTAAATTTCTAAAATTTTACTTTGTGTGTCAAAGGACTTAGCTCAAAAATGTCTTAGGATTTGAAAAGAAATATGCCAGTATGTATGTAAAAGACTCAAAATGTTTTAAGTAAATGAGTAACTTTATATATTTCAAATTTCATAATTTATTTTCTAATCATTCCTAAGAATAGGTTGTATTAAAAATACTTTTATAGATTGATCTCCTTTGTAGGTTTTTCTAATAAAGGATAAAGTTATCATTAGAAATCTCCAGTCTTCCTCAACACTACTCATTTTCAAAACGATTATTTATTTGCATTATAATGTACCTAGTAGATTGAAAATTTTTAATTTCTGCCCTTATAAGCATGCATACTTGATTGTTTTGAAAGATGATTGACTATATTCCTTCTGTCCTATATATGACATAAAAGGCTGCACAAAAATATATAGAAATTAATTTCTTTTAGTTTCATTAGCATCTCTGAGCCCTGTACCAATTCCCTTCTCTCTCTATCTGATAGGCCATAATTGAGGCTTCAAAGGTTTCACTTCCCCAAAGAGGATCAACAGAGGCTCCATCCAGCAAGTGTCCTTACCTAACCACCTTCACATACCTACACACATCTCTCAAGGCCTTCCATTTCAGGGCTGTTCCTCCTCCCCTAAAGGGGGCACAGAAGGGCATCTTTCCTGCACTCTGACTCTTTTCCTTCCCTCTGCCTAGTCTTCATCTAAGGTGTGTGGCCCATCCCTCCCTGGCAATTTCTTTGCCTGCTTCTCTTTCTCTCCCCACATAACTCTATCTCTCCCTTCCTTTTGTTTTCTCTCTCTCCTGTCCCCTTCATCACTTATTCTCTTCATTTCTCAAGCCCCTCCCACCCTCTATTGCTACTCTTGTCTGGTGTTTTCTGAAGTTTCTCTGCATCTGCAAAGGACAGAAGGAAGGGAGCTACAGTGGCTCCTGTCTCCCACCCCTGCCAAAAACTTATCACCCTCCATTCTCTGTCCTGATCTGCCCTTGTCTCCCACTATCCAACCTCCACCATCCTTTCCTTCTGTATCTAACATAAACCTGGGATAGAGGGACTTCTCTTGCTACCTTTTTCTTTTCTATTTTCCCTTAACTAATACCGCAAATTCTTTTATTGTAAGTTTGGTTAGGTCTGGCAGGGACATGTGTGGCTGTTCCTAACTTCAGTATGGAATATTTAAGGATTAGATTTTCATCAAAATAGAATTATTGGAATGCTGCTAATGAGGGAGAGACAAGAGAAAGATAGCTTATCTAGAAAGTAAAACAGGCACAGAGCTCCAAAGAGAGCAAGAAGATACCAGGCCTGCCCTAACAGGACCAGGACCTACCTTCACCTGACTTAGTCTCATCGAAGACGGCTATAAGGAACACTCCCCAGCTGGAAATTTCTGCTTCTTCCTCAGCTCAGCACACCTGGTGAGCTGGATCCTCCTAAATCAGCACCTTGAACCTGATAGGTTTACCCCAATTGGAAGTCTGAGTCATATAAAGCCACCTAAGAACATGTGTAAGCCCTCTCTCCTTCCTGTGATTTCTCCTGAATAACAGTAGGTAAGTCTGTCCAAGGAAAGCTATTTCCAAATTCATGATTACCCAGGATAATTCTGTTTTTTCCCTATAATACAAGTACAGTGCTTGAAATAATCCTCACAAATACTTCAAGTTTCTACATTTCTGAGCTTTGTGTTTTTTTTAATCTAAGCCACATGCACTTTTAATAGAGAATGATTTCCTAAATTCAAGTTTAAACCACTAGTAGCATATTGTACCATAAAGGAATGAATGAGTATATGAAAAAAAAATCTTATACATGTATATAGAACCACATGGTGATGATAATGGAAAATAGTGATTTCAATAATTCTGGTTTCTTTTTGTATCTATGCCATCATAAACAGTACTTATATCTATCATCTTCCAATGCCCATTTTGCTTTTTCATACTAAGCCAGCAATTCAGCTGACTGTGATTGATTCCTTGGTTCTGGGAAGGATGAGTTAAAGTTGCTACTCAGGTTGTCTGCATAATGTTGATCTAATTTTGCCAGTGCAGGTATATTGCTATTCATTCCTGTTGTGCAGACATCATGGAATATTATTGTGATGTTTAATTCAGGTGTCCCCCAAACAATCATATGTGTTCTGAAGGCTTAATACCCAGCTGATGGCAGTTTTGGAATTGGAATGCTGATGGAGGCAGGCTTATGGAGGTTATAATAAACTTCTGTTTGCCAGTTTTTGGCTCACCTTCCTGCCTCTATTAGCAGTGCTGTGGAGGAGGTGATGTCCACCCTCTGCTCATGCCACTGCTTTCTTTGCCATCATGGAGTCTCCCCTCAAGTCCATAAGCCAAAACAAATCCATTCCTCCCATCAGCCACTTTGGGTTGGGTTCTTTGTTGCAGCAATGAAAAGGTTGATCTTAACAAGGATGGCTCACTGGGACAATAAAGCAACAGCTTTTTGTCCATCAGATTCATCAGAGTTTAGAATTCAAAATGATCATATAAATCATCATCTTCTTGAAATAATATAAACTGTCCTACATAGGCTCCAAAGATAAAATCAATTGATTTTATGTATAATATAAAAATAAAATAAGAGAAAATCAGAATCTTTCATAAAGTAACCAGTTCAAAAGTATATAAAAGATATAGTGTGTCCTTTGCTGACAATTTCAATGGTGTGTATATTTAGCTGCTTCTCTAGGAATTTGAGAAGCCAGATAAAATATTAGTTAATTTTTGCATCAAAATAAAAGAGAAACATTAATTCCTGATAGCTGAATATTATTTTTAAAAACTTGATCTGATTGATATCATTAATGATTTAATAATTCACTTCCACTCATTTTGCCATTTCAAAATAAGAGTAGTTTATATTAATTACATAGGTATTTCCTCTGACTTGAAGTGTTCCTTTCTTGGAGGAATGAAGAAAATGAATGAAAACTACAAGGCTCAGAAGTTTAGAAAGAAGATTCACAAGGGCCATTCCTTGTGATATAAAATAAAATAAGCAAATAATAGATGAATAAAGGAGATAATATGGCTTGTTAAGTTGCATGAAAGTTTTGCATAAAACTCCAAGAATGCAGACTTCATGAGTGGTTTTGAGGAAGCTTGGGTTACAAGAAGCTCTGTCTTAAAAGTAACAAACCAACCAAAAAGATAAAATAATAATAATAGTAATAAAGTTAAAACTATTTGGAAGATAGGTCCATAGTTGATGTAGGAAATTTGGCTGATATAAAGTATACTTTAGCCTATATAAATATAAAATGGCTAATAGAAAATGAATTATTTTAAAATGAAGCATTATTCATTGGTTATGAAATGTACTTGAGTCCAAGCCATTATCAAGAAGTCTGAAATTTTATACAATCTAACCAGGAATTTCCTATGTGACCAGGCTCACATTGAGCACTAAGATTGCACTTGGTTTACATGGAAGCCAACATTGCATGGATTAGCATTATGCATTTTTGGAAAATGGACTACTATTCCCAACATAGCTAGTTTGTAAATCTTAGAAGCTTGTGCAGGGATTTATCTACATACAACTCAATCTCTCTCTCTCTCTCTCTCTCTCTCTCTCTCTCTCTCTCTCTCTCTCTCTCTCTCCCTCCCTCTCTCTCTCTCTTTCATTCATTCATTCTTTCTTTCTCTCTTTATTCTTTCTTTCTTTCTTTCTTTCTTTCTTTCTTTCTTTCTTTCTTTCTTTCTTTCTTATGCTTTTCTTTGCTTAGTGTTTGTGGCACCTTGCTAAGAGGCATGGAGGATATAGGGTTACTTGCTGAAACTAGAAGGTATTCCCCTGCCACCTTCTGTTAAAGGAAGTTGAGGCTGGCCTGAAACCCCAATAATCTCAAATTTATCCTGGACCCTCTAGCCACTCATGGCAGGCCACAATGAGCCCTGAGATAAGCACACAATTCAAGGTCTAAGCTCACCGCAGCTGTTATAACAAACCTGGACAATAAAAGTCTAAAGGTCACAGTCCCTCTACAGCCAATTAGTATATATCTAGAATCACATAGAAAGCCCCCTCAACTTATCTATGCATACTAGGCATCCACAGGTTACTGGCCCCTGCCAATGCTCTCATGAGATATCCACACAGTACCCTGCCCCTACCAATCCCTTTGCTGCCTATGCCCCTACCTCTGACTTTTCCTCTATATAAACAACCTTTATCTATACAATAAATTAGAGCTGTTCACTGCAACATTCTCACAGGTGGCTATGCCTGTCATCCTACCACTATCTCAAGACTCTGCCCACCCAGCTCCTTGGATGAACTAGAGTGTTAGTGTACAATGACCACCCAAGTAATCCACCAACTGCAAGTGTAATAAATTCACTGATGTAAACTGTATGACAACAATGCTCTCTGTATTCTGTGAGTCCTAACAAGTCTATA
Organism: Zapus hudsonius; assembly: GCA_004024765.1. Classification (NCBI taxonomy): domain Eukaryota; kingdom Metazoa; phylum Chordata; class Mammalia; order Rodentia; family Dipodidae; genus Zapus; species Zapus hudsonius. The sequence continues at coordinate 1,257 of PVHP010045072.1, read as the reverse complement.
AAAAGAGAACATATTATTAAACAGATTTTAATAAATTCCAATTTAATTTGAGATTACGTTAAACTTTTTGAATATTTTCACATATTGAAAAGCTCAGTCTATGAAAAAAAATACAACACTGTGAATTTTGCTCTAAGAATGATAAAGTATTAATGTTATTGCAAACTTATTAGATTGCAAATTAGAGAAAATTCATAATTATCTATGAATTATTAACTAGGTGAAAATAATTTCCTTCAGTAAATTTCCCACATATTAATTCTTAAAACTCAAATACACAAAAACTTTTATTTTAGGAAAACAAATGATTCAATAAGTTTTATGTGATGAGTCATGTTCTTGAGACAGATAAAGAAAATGAAGAATTTGCTGTCATGTCAGAACAATGTGGAAGGAAACAGTTAATTACAGTAAGTTAAATTGTTTGTGATAATGTCAAGTTGATGGTTCTTTTCCCACATATAGGACTTTTGCTTAAAATCATAGTATGTGTATATGGGGCATTATAAGAGAAATACAACTGTAAGAGGCAAGTAGAAATAAATAATCCTCACAAAGAAACGTTTAAATTGAAAAGTAATTGATTAGCTATATAGTAAGGGATCAACAGAGAGATGTGATGGTAAATTGATTGTAGACTCAGAAAGCATAATGAAACTTAAATGTGAATCCTAAATAATATCGTTCTTTATTCTCTAAGATATTATTAATAGAACATTACCTTTAACAATAAAAGATTTATTGTCCTTTTTCTATTTGTGATAAATGTTAATATAGTAATCAAGGTTGTTGTTACCCATATTTGAACTTTCAGTAGACATCAACATAAAAACCATTGTACTAGTACATAATAAGGCAAAAATTAATATTTGAAGGAGACATATTTACCATAATAATTGAGAACATAATTAGTAGGTTATGTCATTTCAGAGTTTTATCCATTTCAGAAATGACATTGGAAGTTTTAAATTAAGCATTCACAGTAACACTCCAAAATGTGCAACATTTAGGTTTATTATTTAGAATATCTGTATTCGTCACCTGTCACCTGTCACCATCTGTTTTTGTCAATTGTGATTTAAAAATCTAAGGAAATCTATTTTGTATTATAATTTTCACAGATAACTTTTTAACAATCTATTTTTATTTGCTTAAAATAAAGACATACATTTTGTATTTTCCTCTGATCTTATAATGGAAAACTTCACTTGAGTTTTTAAGAAAATAAAATTTTATAAAATAATTCACAGCAGTAGA
>PVHP010045071.1:0-13834 GCA_004024765.1 Zapus hudsonius | reverse complement strand
GGGGATAAAGGTAGAGCCTGAGGTGCAGAGGAAGGGCACAGCTGCTGGCTCCCCTGCAGAGCCGAGAGCTGCCGGGAACCCACAGCGGTTCTGAAGCTGAGGAGAGGCTGGGCGTCCCCAAACCTCCCCTCTCAGAAGGTGGGGAAGACCGCCTCTGAGGACCGGCCGCTCCCGCGGGGAAGCCTCTCAATTGGCGCCATGGATCTGAACCCGCGCGAGGGGACAGATGCGTGAGCCCTGGGTGCACTAGGCCCAGCCCGCTCTGTGCTCCCCTGCAGAGCTGAGAGCTGCCGGGAACCCGCAGCAGTTCTGAAGCTGAGGAGAGGCTGGGCGGCCCCAAACCTCCCCTCTCAGAAGGTGGGGAAGACTGCCTCTGAGGCCCAGCCGCTCCCGCGGGGAAGCCTCTCAATTGGCGCCAGGGATCTGACCTCGCACGAGGGGACTGAGGCGTGAGCCCTGGGTGCACTAGGCCCAGCCCGCTCTGTGCTCCCCTGCAGAGCCGAGAGCTGCCGGGAACCCGCAGCGGTTCTGAAGCTGAGGAGAGGCTGGGCGGCCCCAAACCTCCCCTCTCAGAAGGTGGGGAAGACCGCCTCTGACGACCGGCCGCTCCCGCGGGGAAGCCTCTCAATTGGCGCCAGGGATCTGAACCTGCGCAAGGGGACAAAGGCGTGATCCCTGGGTGCACTAGGCCCAGCCCGCTCTGTGCTCCCCTGCAGAGCCGAGAGCTGTCGGGAACCCGCAGCGGTTCTGAAGCTGAGGAGAGGCTGGGTGGCCCCAAACCTCCCCTCTCAGAAGGTGGGGAAGACCGCCTCTGAGGAACGGCCGCTCCCGCGGGGACGCCTCTCAATTGGTGCCAGGGATCTGAACCCGCACAAGGGGACAAAGGCGTGAGCCCTGGGTGCACTAGGCCCAACCAGCTCTGTGCTTCCCTGCAGAGCTGAGATCAGCTGTGGAACCCTGCTGTGGACCCCAAGCCGAAGCCGAGGAGAGGCCGTGAGTGGGTGCCCGGGTCTCAGTCCCGCAATGAAACCTCTGTGGAGAGCTTGGAATCTGTCCCAGGGGATAATGGTGGGAGCTAGTGGGGGGGGAGGGCTCGGCCCTCTGCTCCACAGAGGAGCAGAGAGCTGCTCGCTAACCCCGTCTGCTCAGCCCAGGGGTTCGGGAGGGAGGGAGAGTCCGAACTCAGGTTCGGCCTGTGTCCAAAGCCTGGATACCAGCTGAGGGGATCAAACCTTTCCGGAGAGTCCTGGCGACGTTGTTACTCGGTCACCTTCTTGCTCCGCCCCTCTCTGAGCAATTATTTTTGAGGTTAGGCTTCTTCCCATTCTATTCATGGCCCCTCATATCAGGTGGTGCCCTCAGCTTCCTCAGGAGCTTACTGTATGAAAGCTAGGGTTTTATTTTTCAATTCATTATTAGTTTAGTTTACTGAATGAGCCCTCCTCCAATCCTCCCAATTCTTTCAATTCCCTTTTATAGTCTCTCTGGGTGCACACTTTTAGTCCCCGTACTCAGGAGGCAGAGGTAGGAGGATCTCTGTGAGTCTGAGGCCAGCCTGGGACTACAGAGTGAGTTCCCAGTCAGTCTGGGCTAGAGTGAGACCCTACCTTGAAAAATATTTTCAAAAAGCTAAAAATAAAGCCTTTTCATACAACCAGCTTTTGACTTTCAAAACAAATCTCACAGTTCTTGTGGCTGTTCTCTATTTCACAGAGTTCTGCCAGGGCTCAGCCAAGTATCTGCAGTCATTTTCAATAAGAACTGAGCAGGCAACTGATGGGCAGCTGTAGCTTCTGTGATCAATAACTGGAACATATCTGTCATAATACAGTCTCTCCAAAGCTATAATTACTCTAGAAAGATGGTCAAAGTGTTACCTAAGCTGTGGTACTATCTATCGGATTTGTTTGCAGAACACAAGAATAGATTCTAAAATTAGAATGAGAGCACTTACTGATACGTGCCAAGATCCACTTTATTCAGCACATGAACTTCCTCTTGAGACAGGGCTTTGAAATCCTGGCCAGGAATTTTGAAGGCTCCATCCAGAACTATTACTTTAGACATACATTATCCCTTTCCCAGATCCCTGATCTCACATCCTTAGCTCTCCAATGGGTGATTTATAGTGAGGGTACCGCTTTGCCTCTGCTCAATGTAGCAGATTTACACACAGGAAATTTATCCCCCTGTTGTCGCCCTCCCCAGTGTCCTTACATGATTGGGCAGATGCAAAGGTGGGCACAGAGTGCTTAGGATACTCTGAAGGAGAGTAATGGAACAGAGAGTTATAAGACCTGCCTGGTTTCTCACTGCTTAAAATGTCACACATTTCAACTTTTACAGTCAGTCCTGTTCAGTTACTGTGGGACTAGCCATCAAGAACAGTCTCGGCTGTCACCACACAGATAAATAAGGATGACGTCGGAATGTCATACTGTTTGTAACTAGCTTTCACTTATTTTTACCCTGAGTTAGTCTTATGGGGTTAGTCTGATGAGGGAGGGGGAAGATCTGCTGCCAGAAAAATTAATGCCAAGACTGAGAATGCAGGTTGGTTGACATTGTGTAATTGATCAATGACAAATCTCCCTCCCAGGATGGCTAGAGGAAGAAGATAGGGCAATAGAAATGTCTTCTCTGGAGTTGCTGATGTTCACTGTTCAGACCCGTGAGGATTGTGCAAAGCTGGAAGGAGGGAAGCAGCCAGCAACCATATTCAGTGCTCACGTGCACTGTACCCAAGAGTACTACAGTAAAACAATTTGTCACAGGTCCTGTTTCCTGGGAAACAGACCCCGAGGCATGAACTTGTGTGCAGGAAGTTTATTGAGGCAACTCTCAGGAAGTACCCCCAAGGGGATTGGAGGACGCAGGATTGGACAGAGGGAAAAGTTGAACTGTGACATATTCAGAGCCAGGGATCAGTTGACCCCACAAGGGGCTTTAGAACTAGGATGGTCTTTCCAATTGTCCTTAGTTGAGATAGGAAGCCAGGTCATTTTATCCCCATTGGCCAGTCAAAGTAGATGGGTTGACCCTGGGAAGGGACTGTGACCTTGGGGGAGCAGGCATCCTCAGCTGAAAACAACCCCTAATAGAGGACTCAGCTGCCAAGTAGCTGTCAGATGCCAGCACTCAGAGGCAAGAGGAAAGAACTTTTCAGTCCCAAGATGGGACATTGGGGCAGTACACCATAGCATCTGTCACAGCCCACATCTCTGCCACTCAGCTCAACTTGCTTCATAGAGTCAACTGGGGGGGGCAGTTTCTCCAGCTTCCACAACTCCATTTCCCTGAAAAACTTATTCAAAGAAGGTTAATGGGGCCTATAGACCTAGTCACTCCATCGGGTCCTGACATAGCTGATGCATGCTGGCTCCTTCTGCTTACCCAGTCTAGAATCTCTTCACCCTTGGAGAAAAACTAGCTGTAGGTGGCATACCCAGTGCCCGATTCTCATTCCTGACCCCTTGTTACCATGGCCTTCATAGGCCACAGCCATGACTCTTGACTATTTCCTATTGTTTTGTGACTTTTCCTGGATATCTATTTCTAGCCGTAGCCACCCTAGATAAAGAAGGCAAATGACAGACACAAAAATAAAAAGAGAAAGAAGAATGAAAGAAGAAAGAAGAAATAAGAAAGAAGGAAGGAAGGAAAGAAAGAAAGAAAAAAAAGAAAGGAAGGAAGGAAGGACGAAAGAAAGAAAGAAAGAAAAGAGAAGACAGAAAGCAAGCCCCTTAGCAGACTTAGTGGTGGTGCACACCTTTAATCCTAGCACTGGGAAGGCTGAGGTAGGAGGATTGTAGTGAGTTTGGGGCCAGCGTGGGACTACAGAGTGAGTTCCAGGTCAGTCTAGAGTGAGACCCTGCCTCAAAAAAGAAAAAAAAATTAAAAAACAAACAAAACAAAACCCAATTTTACAAAGTATAGCTTGGTAAAGCCGTAAATTTAATCGGGGTTACTCACATGGGCATGGGCAGCTTATGGGCAACTACATATCCTTATTATCCTAGGGGCTCTCCCCTGCTTCCACGAGGAAATGTTAATGGGCCCCATCACGTGAGGGTCTGCTGCAGGAAATCACAACTGCTTTGATTTTAAGGCAGCGATGTCCTTGTCATACCTGAAGGACATAGTTCCACAGTCCTTATGAAAATTGAGCAAGGAAATACCAAAAGATGCCCAGGAATAGCATATGAATGACAAGTATAACTCTCCTATCTCTTCCAATGTGCAACAGAACCCTACTTCCTCATGAAGATCAAGGTTAATTAAATCTACTAGGATAGTAAGTGTTTTTTAAAAAAAATATTTATTTGCGAGCAGAGAAAGAGAAAGGAGTGAATATTGGCACGACAGAGCCTCCTGCTACTGCAAACAAACCCCAAATACATGTGCCACTTTGTGCCTGTGGCTTTATTTGGGTACTGGGGAATTGACCCTGGGCCAGCAGCCTTTGCAAACAAGTACTTTTAACTGCTGAGCCATCTCCCCAGCCCTCAAGGATAGGTAGCTCTTTGGGGTTTTTGTTTGTTTGTTTGTTTGTTTGTTTGTTTGTTTGTTTGTTTTTTCGTGGTAGGGTCTCCCTCTAGCCCAGGCTAACCTGGAATTCACTATGTAGTCTCAGGGTGGCCTTGAACTCATGGTGATCTCCTACTTCTGCCTCCCGAATGCTGGGGTTAAAGGTGTGCGCCATCACACCCGACTGGGGTTAAAGGTGTGCGCCATCACACCCGGCTGATTGTAGCTCTTTTTGCCTGCTTGACAACAAAAGTGACTAGGCATAAGCTATACATTCACCTTCCATAGGACTTTTTTCTGAGCCCCTGGTGGCAGTTACCCTGCTGGGAGACAGAGTCTCTAAATCTGCAGGACAAAAAGCCCAAAACCTGAATGGGGCTGTTGGCAGTAGGGGTATTTGGGACCATACCTCCTTTTACCAACCAGGGCTACAGTGGCACATGCTGGTCATTAATTGAGGGCATACACTACATCTGAGGGAATGACAGGGTATTGCTGTGTCTGACATGCAGCTTCTGGGTGAGTCAGTATTCAACTTTTCTAGCCAGCCTCGATGAATGGCTATTAGATCCCAGTGCCAGAATTGTGTCGCACCACCCCCCCCAACAAGCACTTGGTTGCCCACCAGAACTAGATGGTAACACCCTATTGCTGAAGACCCCATAAGCTGCAGTTGAGAGACCATGCTGGAACTGAGAAGGAAGCCAGCTCCCTGCTGGCTAGCATCTCATAGTGCTGGAAAGTTCTGTACCAGCTGCCAGCCAGGCAAAATATACACACGAAAGTCATGAGGGTAATCAACTGCTCTCTGATCGGATATGAGGCCCACTCAATGGAAGGAAATTCATGTCTGGCACTGAGAGCCTAGAGGGAAGCTTCCACTGTCCTTTGGTCAACTGGAGAGTTTATGCCCATCGTAAAGCCTTCTTAATGTCTATGTTTAACCCCTTTGATCAATGCCGCCCTCACTCTTAGTGACAGACCCTGCTTTTTACAGATAGTAGTGAATACTGGAGACTCCCAAGACCCATTAAAATGACAAGAAAAGAAAGCCAAGTGCCTAGCACTGAACGAGTCATCTCTCTCACATCTGCCAGGGCTCAGGAAACACTACAGAGGAAGTAGCGGATTAAATGAGTGGTGCTCGCATTGCTAGCCAGAGAACCTTCTCCAGGGAGATGGCAGGCAGTAGACACTGAGGAGACTCAACACTCATCTAAGCCAAAATCAGAAGCTGTGGAGAGATGAACACAAGGCTCGAGGAATGTTGTGGAAGAGGGGAGTGAAGGAATGTAAGAGTCACAGGGTGGGAAGAAGTACTGTGCGGCCTTGTCCTCCTCACAGGAACATCGATGATACCACAGTGATTAAGGACACCCCACTGAGGAAGGCCTTCATTTGAATGGGGGCATCGCAGAGAGGCCAAAATACGATGGATGACTCAATGGGACTATGACCAATTTGCAATATGTGCATATATTAAAGTTCCCAATATAATTATATTTTTAAAAATCTCACAACAAAACAATGGTTTCAGCTATCTCCATATACAAGAATGATGCCTGCCTGTAACTATCTTGCACTTATTTTTACTTTATGAATTAGCCTTTGGGGCTAGTTGAAGGGTGGAGTCCTGAGACTGCTGCTGTGTAGGTAAGGTATTAGGTAATTTAATTTTTATGGGGTGTGCTGGGATTTGAACTCAGGGCCTTGTGCACCCTAAAAGTCTTGCTACTCACTATGTATTCCCAGCTGGCCTTGAACTTGGGACCCTCCTGCCTCAGCCTCCCAAGTGCTGGATAACAGTGCCACAACATCCAGTTTCTTTTGGTATCTTATCTGTCTTTGGTATCTGAGCAATGCAGGCCTCATGGAATACGCTGAAAGTGCTTTCTGAAAAATTTTGGAATAGATTTCAGCTAAATTTTCTTTTTCTTTTTTTGTTTGATTTTCCAAGGTAGGGTCTCCCTCTAGCCCAGACTGACCTGGAATTCACTATGTAGTCTCCAGGTGGCCTTGAACTCTCAAAGATCCTCCTACCTCTGCCTCCCAGGTGCTGGGATTTAAGGTGAGTGCCACCACGCCTGCCTAGGGCACACCTCTGGATATATCTTTGAGGGAGGATTTACTGAGGAGGATATCTAGTCACTTTGATGTGGGACCCATCCAAGTGACTTCATCTTACATTGGTTAAATCTGTAAATAACCTATCCTAACAAAGCCATATTCTGAAGTAGTAGGGGTTTGAATTCAGCAAATCTCCTTTGAAGGGCACAACTGATGCCAGCACACCTTCTCTGATGCAGGCTCCTCAGAATCCCTTCCACACCCTCCATCAGTGTTCTTTAGGCTCCTGCCATTGTTAGCTTAGCTCCTGAAGACTTTTGGAATAAAGGTTCAGGACTTCAGTGACTGGGTTATGTTAGGACTCAACCATAATTATCAACCAGAACTGAAGTTTGGGGCAGATCCTAATAGAGGGTGAGGTACATAGTATCTTACAAAGCAGACACTTCTGTACTATCTTAAAACAAAAGGGAACCACTGGCCTTAAAGTCTATTTTGTTTACTCTCAGTACAGTTACCCCAGCTTTGTTTATAGTTTTATAGTTTGAATAGAATCCATTTTTTTTCCATCCACTTGCTTTCAACCAGTTTGCATGTTTGGATCTAAAATAAATCTCTTCTACATAGCATGTAGTTGGATCATGCCTTTTATCCATTTTATTTATTTATTTTATTTATCCTTTTATCCATTCTGCTAATATGTCACTTTTACTTAGAGATTTGATCTATTTACATTAATGTAATTACTAATAAAGGACAACTTTTGCCATTTAAAAAATTTGTTTAAAAAAAATTTGTTTCCAGTATGCCTTACATTTGTTTTGTTGCTTAATCCTTTCATTTTTGTCATTTTCTCCCATGTTAAATGGATATTTTCTAGGGTATCACTTAAATTACCTTGACATTTATTTTACTTAATATTTTCAAGATTTTTTTTAGTGGTTTCCCTAAGGATTCCAGTTAACATCTTACATTTATAACAATTCAGTTCAGTTCAATACTGTTAGTTTCAATAGAGCATAAAGTCCTTTCTATAAAAGATTTTAAATAGTTCTAACCCCTATGTTGCTATTGTCACAAATTCAAACTGTATACATAGACAGATGTTGTGATGATATAACATAACCCCAGCACCCAGAGGCTTAGCATCTAGAGATCATCCTGTTTAAATTGGCTCTTTAAAAATTTTTTAATTAAATTAATTAATTTATTTTGAGACCAGGTCTTGTTATGTAGCCCAGGCTGGTGTTGAACTCATTATGGAGCCTGGGCTAGCCACCACACTGTGTTTAAATTAATTCTTTTCAAGAAGATTTTCTTTCCCTTCCCTTCCAGTGCCTCAGTGGTCAGCTAATTAGAGAGACATTTCCTTAAATTCACAGACCGAAACATCTTCTTAGTCTTTGGATCTTCCCGGCAGTAAAATTCTGCTTTAGTCTTCCCTTCCTGCTGGTATAGCCCGGCATGTGAGAGCTCAGTGGCTCCTCAGGTTTTTTGGGGAATGCATGTGGCCTTTTGGAGTCTTAGAAACATGTCAGAGCTTTTCAGAGTTCTTATTCCCAAAGTATCTAATTGCCCAGTTTTTGTCCTACTTGTTATCCATTAGCAGTTAGAGGTGTCTAACATAATTACCTGTAAAGGATTTCCACAAACTCTTCCCTGTCAGAACACACAGACACTGATAGTTGATGTCATTTAAATAGCACAAAAAACTAGCAAGTCTTGAGCTGGGGGTGTAGCTTAGTGGTAGAGCCTTTGCCTAGAATGCACGAGACCTGAGTTCCATCTCTAGCACTGGGCAAAAATTCAGATATTCAGGAATTAAAGTTTGTGTGTGGGGGGGCATAAGCTGTCCTGCAGAAGCTATTAAATATTATTAAGAGATTAAAAAACACAAGGGGCCTGGGGAGATGGCTTAGTGGAAAAAGGACTTTCTGTGCACGCATGAACACTGGAGTGCAGATCTTTAGCACCCATGTAAAAGCCATGAAAGCATGAGAACTCACCTATAGTCCCAAGTAGGGAGGCTGAGAAGGGAATCCCTGGGGCAATAGGTTCAAGTGAGAGACCCTGTCTCAGTGAAAATAAAGAGGAGATTGGAAAATCTGGAGTCAACCTCTGGCTTCCCCATGCACATGCACATACATGTGTACCTGCAGCCCCATCCATATACCTACACATGCAATTCACACATATGTGCAGAAACCTTGGATAAATGATACATACATGTGTAGAATTGAAAGGCTCAATATTCCAAAGATGTAGATACTCTCCATATTGATCTTCAGATTCAATGCCCTTCCAATCAAAACCCTAAGGATGGTTTAGTTTGTGCTTGGGAAAACTTGATACATGCTCACTAAAATTTTATGGAATTCAAGAGGTGCAGGAAGAGTTGTGATATGCTTAAAGAAGGGGGTGAAAGGATGTGTCCTACTGCATATCAAGACTTATTATAAGGGATAGAAAGGTGACTCAGTGGGTAAGAGCACTTGTGCCAGCATGAGCACCTGAATTTAATCCCCAGCATCCCCATGAAAATCTTGGCATGGCTGCACACACCTGTCACCCTAAGCACTGAGGGGTGGAGACAGGAAGCTCATTCATCAGTCAGTCTAGCCAAAAAATGGTGAGCACCAGTTTCAGTGGGAAACTGTCTGAAAGAAATAAGGTCAAAGGGCAACAGAGGAACCCAACATCCTCCTCAGGCCTCCAAATTTGGTGCATGGAGTATATATATGTATCTGCACAAATACACATACGCCACATGTGCCCACCACACGTGCTATACACACAGCAAAAAATGACATTATAAGTTTACAGTAATTGATACAGTATGCATTTGGCAAAAAGACTAAAAATTGATTAATATAACATAAGGGAAGGTCCATAAACAAATTTTAACAAATATAGACCTTTGATTTATGACCGAGCAATCTTTCAGGGTAGTGGAGAAAGTGGATGCATCTTGTTTACAGAAATGAAATTAGACTGCTACCTCACACCACATACAAGAATTAATTACAGGCAGAATAAATACTAGGCTGAACAGCAGTTTTAGTTGATGGCAAGAGAATGTTTCATGAAGCTGGCATCAGGGAAGATTTTCTAAGCGGTGTTCAGAAAGCACTAATCAAAAATTGAAAAGGTTGCTCAATGTGACCACCACATTAAAACTGTAAGATTTTTGTCTTCATTAAAAAAAAAAAAAGACATCAGTACAAGAATGAAAGGGCAAGATAGGAGATGGGGGTAGATATTTGCAATTCGTGTAGTTGACAGACAACTCCTACTGAGGATATATAAAGAACTCCTACAAGTCAGGAAGCAAAAGACAGAAAGACACAGGAAAAAGTAGGCAAGAGATCTGAAGAAGCATTTCAAAAGAGTACAGGTACTGAACAAAAGGGGCCTCAAGCTCATTAGGAACCAAGAGGGTGGAAATTACAACCACAAGGAGATACCATTACACGCCCACCAGAACAACCACAATTTAAGAGTAACAGTACTGTTTTTCCAAGAGAATAGAAAAATCAACATTTTCCAGCACCACTAGTGGGAACATAAAGTGCAACATTTTCAAAAATAGTTTAGCATTATCTACCAAAGTTGAGGATATGCATAGTACTATGAAGCAGAAATTCCACTCCGAGTTTCAGATCTATCAGAAATGCATGCACACACACACTACAGCAGCAAATAGCCATCAACAATAGAACAGATGAGCACATTTTAATATATTCACTCAATGGAACACTACCATATAACAATGGAAATGAACAGACTGTAGCTTACATCCAACAACATGGTTGAATCTCAGAAACATGATGAGTAAATGAAATCAGACACACAAGAATGCTTTCTGTGTAATTCCATTTATACAAAATTCAAAGCCAGGTGAGACTGAATTGGTGCATTTAGCGATGCCTGCTTAGGCTGTACAAGTACAACAATAAGCAAGGGAGTGGTTACCAAGAAGGGAGACTGGAGATTTCTTATAGTGGATCCAGTTCTTTAGTAGTCTGGTTAGCCCATGAATGCTTGCTTCATAAGACCTGACGAAAACTGCAAGTTCATGGTTTTTAACTTTTATTTTTACCAGCTTTATCATGATGGAATTTACATTTTATATAATTCACTAATTTAAAGTTCATAATTCTCTAATTTAGGGTATAATATTTTTGTGAATCATAGTAAAATACATGGAACGTACAATTTGACATATGCAATTCGGTAGTGTTAAGTATATTCACACTATGTTGTAGCTGCCACTTCTGTTTTCTTTTCTTTCTTTAATAAATATTTTATTTATTCATTTTCAAGCAGAGAGAGAGAGAGAGAGAGAGAGAGAGAGAGAGAGAGAGAGAGAGAGAGAGAGAATGAGAATGCACCAGGGCCACCACCTTGTGGGTCTGGCTTATGTGGGTACTGGGGAATTGAACCTGAGGCCTTAAGCACTGGAGGCAAGTGCCTTAACTGCTGAGCCATCTCCCCAGCCTGCATTTTTAAAAAATTATTAAGAACTTTAATATATGGTCATATTCCAAACTGTTCATATTCCCATTGGGGTTTTTTTTGTCTACTCTTTTTTTCTCTTTTGTCTACTCTCCCTCATCCCCATTCCACTGAGGGTGCTCCTCAGTGGGAGTAGTCTTAATCATTGTGGGATCATGAATGCACCAGTCAGTCCTCATGGGGAGGACAATGCCTCAAAGTACACCTTCCCATCTATAGTTCTTCATTCTATTGTCCCTCTTCCACAATTTAACCTGAGCCTTGGAGGGCATGGTATAAGTCTCCTTTTGTGTTGAGGTCTCAGCAGCCTCTGATTTTCTGATTTGATGAATTCCGAGGCTCCTCAGTGTCTACCACCACCTCCCTGGAGGAGGTCCTCTTGGTAAGGATTTCTTGGGACCTCTTTAAATAAGTTATTTCATTTTCATTTTCCATTACATTTTTCTTCAGCCTCTCCATCTCTATTGAATTTCATTTTCATTTCTTGGTTTGACTTTCTTATTGTCTCTTGGAATTCATTCCTACATTTGATCATGTTCTCTTTGAGTTCATTCAACTATGCATTGAACTCTTTGTGTTGATTCTCTTCTATTTCATTCAGCCATTTGTTTATTGAATCATTAAGTTTGTTGAATATGCTTAGTGTAATTGAATTTTGGAATTCTAATATTCCTGGGGAATGTGACCAACTCTGGCATCCCTATTCATGGCTACACAGGTGGGCAAGCTAATTACTGAGGTCAGCAAGCAAGCAAACAAACAAATGAAAACCTTTCCCTTGAGCCCACTATCCCATCTTGAAGTTACCGCAATGTATCAGGAAGGTTTCCATCGCTGTGAAAAAAGAAATCTGAGATAGTCAACTTCGAGGAAAAGTTCATTTTAGGTCACAGTTTCAGAATTTCCAGTACACAGTGGGTTGACTCCAATGCTTTAAGGCCTCTGGGAACATAGAACACCATGTGTGAATTCATGGTACATGGCACATGGTAGTAGCAGCCAGGAAACATACAGAGAAAAAAAAAGAGAATGTCATCTCAATATTCCTTTCAAGGGCATGCCCCCAATGACCAACTTTCTTCCTCCAGGCCCCTCCTGCTAAAGATTCCACCATCTCTCATTAGCACCACAGACGAAGGACCATACTTTCAGCACATGCACCCTTGGGAGAAATTTAACACACTAAATTATACCATGCCCCATTTCTCTGCTTCCTGTAATAACAAAATATTCAAGTGTTGTCTCAACCTGCTGCCTGCTTCCCCTCTCTCCTGTCCATTGTGAAACATAAAGCATGTAGAAAATAATGACAATATTAACCCAGGAGTTCCACATCTGGCTATATGCCCAAAGGAATTCAAAGCAAAGATTTAAATAGACTATGCCAACATTGTACACCTATGTTCATAGCAACATTATTCACAACAGCAAAAAAGTAGAAACATGGGGTAGTGGGCTCAAGGGAAAGGTTTTCATTTGTTTGTTTGCTTGCTTACTTTTTTGAGACAGTCTCAAGCAGCCCAGGTTAGCCATGAGCATCACAGGCTGGCTTTGAATATCATTAACTGAGATGGCCTTTGTGATGATTCAATTCTGTCGTCAACTTGATCAGATTAGGAATCAAAGAGACACACCTCTTGGGCAAGCCTGTGAGGATGTTTCCAGGAAGATTGATGGAGAAAGACCTTCCCCAGAGTGGTGGACTATATATAGAAGCTCCAAGAGAACACAGGGCCTTTTGCCTGGCTACTGTGCTACTTGCTTGTGCTTGCATCCATCTACTCTGCTTCTGGTGTCCTTCTCAGACATTGGAATCCAGCTTCATCAGCCTTCCTACATGGACTTAAGTCTGGCAGCTCTCCAGGAATCCTCCGGGCCTTCAGTGCCAGAATGGGACTATTAAATCATCCAGCCTCATGGACTGAGCAGCTACTGGCTCTCCAGCTATTGTTGAACTGCCCAGCCCACATCCTGTAAACACATCTAATAAATCCCCTTTCTAATACATCGTCATCCTATCAGTGCTGTTCCTCTAGAGAACCCTGACTCAAACTTGGACTCCTGATCTTCCTGACTTCACCTCAAGTGCTGAGGTTATAGGTGTGTGGCACCATGCAGGCTACGGGAAAGTTTTCAAGATGGGAGAAATCAGAGATGTTCATATTGTTAGAGAAAAATTAAAAATTAGAATAAAAGTAGAAAATCTCAGGACAGGAGGGAGCTAATTATTAATAAAAGGAAGTAGGAAAAGTGAAATATCTACCTCAGAATGGTATGTTGGTATGGCTCCCCCACCTCACCCTGCCCCTATAATCCTGCCTTTGTTTCCCTGTAATCTTGCATCTGTGGTTAAGCCCAGTAAAGATTGAGAATGGGTTCTATAGATATGGAAAGAATGTGCAAATGCCCAGGTTCCTGGAAAAGGCTGTAAAGATTCCCTGAATTGTGATGTATGTTTGGATTCTTTTAAAGCGTCTGCTGAACTTAGCTCTTGGCTTTTTTGCCTCTGTCTGGCTATGGATATGCACTTGAGCCCTGGGCATGCCTGGTTATTTTTAATAAAACCCTTTGCGTGTTGCATAGGAGAGTTGGTCAGAGTCTTCTTTTGAGTTGGGGGTCCGGGGTCCTAACATCTTGGAGGTCCCACCGAGATCCCATTCGAGCCCCCCACCAAATGAAGTTCACCAGCGACCACCCTCCTTGGGTAAGTTTGATTTTTTTCTGG
>PVHP010045070.1:0-13834 GCA_004024765.1 Zapus hudsonius | reverse complement strand
GAATGTAGGTGTGTACTTTAAGAGGCTAAAATATGCAGAGAATTAAAACACAGTCGTTGTAGGAATTAAAAGTACTCCTGAGAATCAGGAGGAGTTTTTACTTGAATTGAAACTGTTAGTGATGAAAAAGTTTAGCTCAGTTTGGACAAAATTTCCTGCCACTAGAAAAGTTCAAAGGAGAAGCTGTGTTTCTAGGAAAAGTGTGTGTGTGTGTGTGTGTGTGTGTGTGTGTGTGTGTGTGTGTGTACAAGCAAAGGCATGTGTGCACTACAAAATGCTTGTAGAAGTTAAAGGACAGCCTATGGATGTTGGTGTGTGATGGTTTGACCCAGGTGTCCCCAATAAATGAATGTGTTCTGAATGTTTGATCCCCAGATGATGGCAGTTAGGGTATTAGAGCCTGTTGGAGCTGTGTTGCTGGGAGTGGGCTTATAGGGGTTATAGCTAGCTTCCCCTTGCCAGCTTTTGACACATTTTCCTGTAGCTGTTTGCAGTTCTGTGGCAAAGGTGATGTTCACCCTCTCCTCATGCCATGGTTTTCCCTACCATCATGGAACTTCTCCTTGAGTCTCTAAGCCAAAATAAACCATTCCTCCACAAGCTGATTTTTGGTAGGGTTCTTTGTCTCAGCAATGAGAAAGGTTGAATACAACACGGTCCTTCTTTCTTTCTTTATTTGCAAGTGCACGAGAGGGGAAAAGAGAGAAAGAGAGAGAGTGGTCATGTGTCGCAACCAAGCTCGACCAGCGAGAAAGGACACGACCACGAGTTCTTCTCCACAGCAATTTATTCAAGAAACCTTGCAAGTTACAATCTTACTAGTTGCTTCTTCATTCTTCTTCTTTCTTCTCTCTTCTCTTTTCTTCTCTTCTCGCACTCAGGATGTGTAGGAATTTTTAAGTCAAACTACCACCTATCAGCATTACATACGTATACATTCACAATTGGTCCATATACACGGAAGCATGCCAGGCATTAAGCCATTTCCATACAAGGAGTTAATAATTCCTCTGGAAATGCACACCACGTGGAGGTAGAGAACAGAGGCCAGCGCCATCTTCTCAGCAGGCACTCAAACAAAGAAAAAGCCCCGCTGCCTCCAGTAGGTGGGCGTGGCAAGGCTTGGCCCTGGGAATGGGGCTGGGCCTCCCCGCCTCCTTACCTCTCAGGAATGGCTCACTACAGTCATGCCAAGGCATGTAGCAAATGAAGTCATCTGTGCCACCTTTGTGCATCTGGCTTTATGTGAGTACTGGAGAATTGAACTCAGGTCATTAGGTTTTGCAGGCAAGGACCTTGACTACTGAGCAATCTCTCCAGCCCAGCATGGTCCTTCTACTTTTTTGACAACAGATTCTCTGTTATTATTTTGCCACTGGGAAGGCCGGACTAGCTGGCCTGTGATCTGTGTGATTGTCTTGATTCTACCTCCTGATGCTGTAGGTGCCTTGGGGTTATAGATGTACGTGTCACATTGTGTCTGGCTTTAAGTGGGTGCTAGTGATCTGAACTCCAGTAGGCAGGCTTGGAGAGCAAAGCCACTCTCCCCAGCTCCTCTGGGAAGGTTTTCAAAGGACTAATTGTAAAATTTTATAAAGATTTAACATCACAATTCCAATGTTTGAAATATCAGGAAGTATTATATAATGTATTTATTCAACAATACATGACTGGTAGAGTAAGCTATGGCTGAACCACACACTATGCAGGCTCTAACAAACATGACTACATAAAGATTTATTGACTCAGAGAGAGGTTCATGATATAGCAGATTAAACAAATGAGTTGTAGAACTATTGTGGTTTGAATATAAAATGTCCCCTTTAGGCTCATGTGTTTAAACACTTGCACTCCAGCTGATGACATTGTTTGGGAAGGTTGTGAAACCATTTGGAGGTAGTCTTGCTGGAAGAAGTGGGTTATAGGGGACAGACTCTGAGACTTCATAGCGAAGCCCCACTTCCTGTTTGTCCTCTGCTTTCTGCCTGCTGTTGTGAGCAGCTAGCTTTTTTGCCTTCCCCACCATGAAACTTCCCCTTGAAAACATAAGCCCAAATAAACCCTTTCCTTCCATAAATTGCTTCTGGCCAGGTATTTGTTCACAGCAGAGAGAACATATGTAACAAAGGAACAAGTCCTCTAAGAATGTCTTTCTGTGTCTATAGATAGGCAGGGTGCACCAAAGCTTAATCTTGAGGTGAGGCTGAGGGAGGTTATTGTTTTCTTCTTTAAGAATACATGCATTGATTTAACTAATGACATATATTTTCCAAGGATTAAGTCAATACATGTAAGGAGAAGAAAGCCCAGTGATCATTTGTCAGGCATGAGGGAAAGAGATTGGATAGGCTAGGGTTCATACACCTTGATACTTTACTCCAACATGGATTGATGAAGCCAATATGTGTGCTCCAGGTGCACAGGATGACCACCTCTTGTGTAGTTAAGATACAAGAAATGATTAAGAAGCGATCCTGTGGTCCTGCTGGGGAGTGCAGGAGGCTCAGTACTTCATTCCTGAATCAATCGTAGCCCATGAGGTCAGGGACTTGCCTTCCAACATTCTCAATTCTTGTGACTTTCAAAGAAGGCAACCTACTTCTGTCTGTTTTATTTGTAGGCTAGCCCCCTTTAGCTCTCAGCCACAGCTGAAAGGAACCTTAGCAAGACAGATGGCTTCACTCTTACTTTGACAGGAGACAAAACAGTAATGTAACAATAATTTTAAAAAGCATTAATACTTGGGATGATAAACCAATAGGGTGACTTTGGAAGACATCATTCTCTTTAAGAAAAATTAACATGTGATAATAAAAAGTACTGCTGTTTTTTTTTGCTCAAGTTTCAAATATGTCAATGTGCCTATCTTCATGCATCCAACATCCACTCCCCAGCAATGCTGACTGACATCAGTAAACTGGCACTCTCTCACCTTACACTACTGACATATGAACAAGATGACAAACCTAAAGCTCAATGTTATGGAAAAAGTTTTGAGTAATTCTATTTTAGTATCTCATCCATAATCTTGGCAGATTCTTGATAGAAAATATTGTGCTTGGAATCAAACACACACATGAAGAAAAGAGTTAAAATTGGTAAATATCCAATAAACTCTAGCAAAAAAGAGAAAACCTTAGGAACTATGATTTTAAATGTAATCTGACTAGTACAAGTGGCTCTGAAGTTAAAACATGGATATCACATAGGCCTATTTTGAGATGGAAACAATTGTAATATTATTGAAGAATTTTAATTAATAGTGAACCTATTTGTTATTTATATCCTTCCAAATATTAATAAACAGCTTCAGTGATAATTGCTGTTTTTCTATATTTATGGAAAACTGCATTTCATAAATATCAAATTGTGATCTTATCTACTTCGATGCTGGCTTTCTATGAATATATATATATATATATATATATATATATAGTAATTATCTCTAAGAGTGTGAGTTAATTTTTTTGTGAGTAAATGATGGTGAATGATAAATCTGTTAAAATGGTGAACCTTAAGCATCTTCTTCATTGTTCATTTTATGAATTTATTTAAAAGGAAGCCATGAAGTGACAGAGAAAAATGTTGGATGCAAAATCTTTTATTAAAGCTACCGAGATGCTCATCAGAACTAAGTCAACATACAGACACTTGAGAGGATGCACATAAAGCTTTCTCAAAAGATGAGAAGGTTGGGAAGACTTTTTAGGTCCTACATAATCAATGTTTAAAGAATAACACATGTATAGAGGTTAGACTAATTCAAACTAGTAAATGATTTCTTCTTTTTTTGTCCATATGAGTTACAACATTTAGTGGGCAAACAATGAGTTGTTATACCCAATTCCACAATGCCCTCCCTCCCCATCCCCAATCAACTGGATATCCTCCTCCGTGGGTCATCTGGATTAGTCCTTGTGACAGGGGACCATGGATAGCCTAGTATTCAGCCTGGTTCTCCTGGCCTAAGTCTGTTGTTACTGAGGGGTGCCATGCCTCTGGATAGTCTCCTCCACCACGGCTCTCACAATCTTTCTGCCCCCTCTTCCGCTCAGTTCCCTGAGTTGTGGTGGGTGAGTATTAAGGCTGCTTTAAGGTTGTGAGCTTAGGGGTCTTTGTGTCGAAATTGTTGGTTTCTGTCTCACTGGTTTATCCTGTGTAGATTGAATGTCTGTGGCTGTGGGTCCCTCGTTCCTCCCGTCATTCTCTGCAGGGCTCCATATGGATCCTCCACAATATGACTGTGGTGGCTCCTCTCTTGACAGGATCTCAGCTTTCTGCCTGCTGTCAGTTGGTAGGGTTATATGGGCCACAGCTCTCTCACTGTATCCTGAAAAATACAGACACAATCTCCATCGGAGAGTGAGATAAGTATAGGTTAACAAATATTCACAATTCTGGATTACCTAGATTCTATTTTTAGTAGCCTCCCCGTCAATCGGTCACATAGTGCATCTTTTCTTGGGAGCCCAAGAGTACAGGAAACAGTGCCTATCACCCTGAATCCCAAGTTCCAGACAAGGTCTCCCCCTCACTAAGTGGAAAATTTGGCCAAATTTGAAGGCTGTTGATTGTCTCCTTCAAGCCCAGGCTCCTCCATTGCACAAGTGCTCCTTTCTAGGTTTGTTGTTCTCTCCCAGTAGGAGGTATGGTCAGCTTATTCATGGCAGCAGATTGTGTTTCATGTCAGGGGTATGTTTACTCCAGCTGTCATAGATCAGTTTCCCCTGGCAGCCTGTACAGTGCCTGCCAGGAATACAGTAACTGCCTTCTGGGGATGGATACCGTTCCAGACCTCGAAGGGTGTCTCAATTCTGGTCACAGTTGCATACTGTGGTTTCTTCAGCAACAGGGTTTTGCCTCAGGCCTAGGGAGGGCACTCAAGAGCTTTGACAGAATTCTGTCTTGTTTTTCGAACCTTATGGGTCGCTTTGGTCAACAGCTCAGTGAGGGAAGGAACTGGTTCTTGAAGCCAGGGGTTGTCAGACTTATCTAATTGTTCACAGGCTTAGACTCTCTCCCCTACCGCTCATGGCCCCTCTTGCCAGCCAATGCTCACTACTTTCACAATAGGTTACAGTATGCTTGTGAGGATTTTATATTTTTGAACCTAATTTGGTTTAGCCTCATGCTTAAGCCATTCCCCTCCCCCATCCCTTACCCCTCATTCATAACCTCTCACTTCTTGCTACTAGTCTGCATAGAGTTTATGGTTATCCTGGTTAAGGACCACATATGAGGGAGAATATGCGGCGTTCGATTCTCTGTTCTTTTGAGTGTTCACTTAGTAAGATCTGCCCAAAGTCAGACCATTTTTTCCTAAATTTCAATATGTCATTTTTCCTTCAGCTGAGTAATATTCCATCATGTAAATATACCACAGTTTCACTGTCCATTCCTCCATGGATGGGCATTTGGGTTGATTCCAATACTTGGCTATTATGAATTGAGCTGCTATAAATATAGTTGTACAAATGTTTCTGTGTCAAGATGTGACATCTTGTGGATAGATGCCTAGTAGAGGGATAGCTGGGTCCATTGGTAGTTCTATGTCCATTCTGTTCAGAAGTCTCCACACTGCTTTCCATAACGGTTGAACAACTTTGCAATCCCACCAGCAGTGAATGAGGGTTCCTTTTTCCCCGCATCCTCGCCAGCAACGATTGTTGTTGGTTTTCTTTATGATTGCCATTCTGACAGGGGTAAGATGGTATCTCATTGTGGTTTTGATTTGCATTTCCCTGATGCTTAAGGATGCTGAGCACTTTCGTAAATGGGTCAAGGCCATTTGTGTTTCCTCCTCTGTGAATTCTCTATTGAGATCAGTGCCCCATTTTGTGAGGGGGCATTTTGGGTTTTTGTTATTAATTTTTTTTTAGTTCTCTGTAGGTTCTGGAAATTAGGCCTTTGTCTGAGTTGTAGCTGGCGAAAATCATCTCCCAATTTGAAGGGGGTCTATTGACTTTGAGAATGGTGTTTTTGTCTGTATAGAAGCTTTTGAGCCTGATCAGGTCCCATTGGTTAAGTGATTGTTGCATTTCCTGGGCTACTGGAGATTTGTTTAGGAACTTATTCCCTATTCCTATCTCATGTAGGGTTCCTCCTATTTTTTTCTTCCAGGGTGTTTAGGGTTGTATGGTTAATATTGAGGTCTGTGATCTATTTGGAGTTAATCTTTGTGCATGGTGAAAGGAGTGGGTATATTTTCATTTTTTTATACGTGTTTATCCAATTTGTCCAGCACCATTTGTTGAAGATGCTATCTTTGGCCCAGCATACATTGTTGGCACCCTTGTCAAAGACTAAGAAGCTGAAGTTACTTGCATTAAAGGCTGGGTGTTCAATTCTATTTCTCTGGTCAGACTGTTTTTCTGCCAAATCCATGCTGTTTTAGCTACTATGGCTTTGTAGTATGTTTTAAAGTCAGGTATGGTGATACCTCCTGTGTAAATTTTTTTACTCAGAATAGTTTTAGCTATTTGAGGTCTCTTACCCTTCCAAATAAAGTTGGCGTTTATTTTATCTATGTCTGTGAAGAAGGAGGTTGGGATTTTTATTGGAATTGTGTTGAATCTGTAGATTGCTTTTGGCAGGATTGCCATTTTTACTATATTGATTCTCCCTATCCATGAGCATGGAAGGTCTTTCCATCTTGTCACATCCTCCTCTATTTCCCTCTGTGTGTTTCAATATTTTCCTTATGTAAGTCTTTCACTACCTTGGTGATATTTCCAGGTATTTAATTTTATTTGAGGATATAGAGAACGGGACAGTTTCTCTGATGTCTCTTTCTGAATGCTTGTCTTCTGTATATAGAAAGGCTACTGAGTTTTGTGTGTTAATTTTGTATCCTGCCACTCTGCTGAAGGCATTGATCACCTTCAGGAGTTTACTAATACTTCTCTTTGGGTCTGATATATTTAAGATCATGTCATCTCCAAAGAGGGATAGTTTGAGTTCTTCCTCTCCGATTTGTATCCTTTTTATGCTATTCTCCTGTCGTATTGCTTGGGCTAAAACTTCAAGCACTATGTTAAATAGCAGTGGTGAGAGTGGACATCCCTGTCTTGTCCCTGAATTAAGCGGGAACTCCTTGAGTCATTCCCCATTGAGGATGATTTGTGCTTTAGGAGCTCTGTATATTGACTTTATCATGTTGAGGAATAGGCCGTCTATGCCTATTCTTTCCAGGGTTTTGAACATAAAGTGGTGTTGAATTTTGTCAAAAGCCTTCTCAGCATCAATTGAGATGACCATGTAGTTTTTACAATTGAGTTTGATAATGTGGTATATTATACTTATCGACTTGCATTTGAACCATCCCTGCATCCCTGGGATGAAGCCGACTTGA
This sequence comes from Zapus hudsonius, assembly GCA_004024765.1. Classification (NCBI taxonomy): domain Eukaryota; kingdom Metazoa; phylum Chordata; class Mammalia; order Rodentia; family Dipodidae; genus Zapus; species Zapus hudsonius. The sequence goes on along the minus strand of PVHP010045070.1, from coordinate 6,483 downwards.
TCAAGGTGAATCATAGACTTGATGTGGGTTTGTATTCGGTTTGCTAGGACTTTGTTTAGGATTTTTGCATCCAAGTTCATCAGGGATATGGTTCTGTAGTTTTCTTTTTTTTGTTACATCGTTGCTTGGTTTGGGAATTAGGGCAATGGTAGCTTCATAGAAGGAGTTTGGGAGCCTACCCTCTTTTTCTATGCCCCTGACAACCTTCAAAAAGAGAGGTGTCAGTTCTGTGATGAAGGTTTGGTAGAATTCAGCAGAGAAACCATCTGGACCTGGGCTTTTCCGTTTGGGGAGGTTCTTGATAGCCGATTCAATCTCTGTGATTGTTGTTGAATTGATTAGGATCTTTATCTGCTCTGGTCTGAGCTTTGGAAGTTGGTAGGTGTACAGGAATTTATTCATTTCTTCCAGGTTCTTAATTTTGCAAGTAGAGGTTTTGGAAGTATGACCGGATGGTACTTCCAATCTCTTTTAGGATCTGTTCTGATCTCACCCTTGTCATTTTGTATTTTGTTATTTTGGGCCTTCTCAGTTTTTCATTTGATTAAATTGGCCAGGGGTTTGTCAATCTTATTGACTTTTTCAAATAACCAACTCTTTGATATGTCTATTTTTTCAATTGTTTTGTTTCGAAGTCATTAATCTCAGCTCTGACCTTAATTATTTCTTTGCATCTCGAGCTCCTAGGGTTGGATTTTTCCATATGTTCTAATGACCTTAGGTGTGAAGACAGTTGGTTGATTTGAGACCTCTCTGTCTTTGTTATGAAGGCATTTAGAGCAATGAATTTCCCCCTTAGAACTGCCTTCATTGTGTCCCACAAGTTCTGAAAGGATGTGTCCTCATTATCATTTGTTTCTAGGAAGTTCTGGATTTCCTTTCTGATTTCTTGTTTGACCCATTCATTGTTCAGGAGCGAGTTGTTTAGTCACCAATATCTGTTGAAATTTTTGGATCCTCTCCCATTGTTAATTTCTAGCTTTAATGTGTTGTGGTCTGATATGATGCAGGGGCTTACATTGATCTTTCTAAATTTGCTGAGGGATGACTAATGGCCCAGTATATGGTCAATTTTGGAAAAAGTTCCATGCACTGCTGAGAAGAATGTGTAATCTGTTCCTTGGGGTGGAATGTTCTGTAGATGTCTGTTATCCCTAGTTTGTCTATTGTGCCATTTAGCAGCTTGATTTCCCTGCTTGTCTGTTGTTTGTACGATCTGTCTAGTGATGACAGTGGAGTGTTAAAGTTTTCTACTATGATGGTGTTGGCATCTATATCTGCTTTGCTTTTGAGTAATTTAAGCCTAATGAACTGAGGGGCCCTTGCCTTTGGTGCATACATATTTAGTATAGTGATGTCGTCTTGTTGTATTGTTCCCTTGACGAGTAGGAAGTGCCCATCATCGTCCTTTTTATTGCTGTTGGTTTAAAGTCTATTTTTCAGATATTAGAGTAGCCACACCTGCTTTTTTATTCTTCCCACATGCCTGAAAAATTGTTTTCCACCCTTTTAATCTCAGTAGGTTACTGTCTTTAGCAATAAGGTGTGTTTCTTGAAGGCAACAGATGGAGGGGTCCATTTTCCTGATCCAACCTGCTATCCTGTGTCTTTTTATATGAGAGTTGAGTCCACTTACATTCAAAGTTATAACTGTGAGTTTTGCCATGTTGTAGAGAATATGGAGGTTGGTATCTGAGCTATCTGTTTTATGTTACCTTACTTGTTTTCTGTTCTTTTCCTGGAGTCGGTTGTTTGTTTTGTCTGCATGTGATATCTCATTAAGTATCTTTTGAAGGTTTGGTTTGGTGCTCAAGTAATTGTAAAGCTGATTAGTCTCGTGGAATACTTTAATTGCTCCATCAATTATGATGGATAACTTTGTTGGAGTAGTCTAGGTTGGAATCCATTCTTCTTTTTTTTTAAAAAATTTTTTAATTTATTGTCCATAATGAGTTACAACATTTAGTGGGCAATCTGGCTGCGACATCTGTCACCCCATTGATCGCCAGGGTTGATTCGGCTGATCTGGCTGGCTAGGCGGGTGTCCCCTTCCTCCCTCACCGCTCCATGTGCGTCCCTCCCGAAGCTGCGCGCTCGGTCGAAGAGGACGACCTTCCCCGAATAGAGGAGGACCGGTCTTCGGTCAAGGGTATACGAGTAGCTGCGCTCCTCTGCTAGAACCTCCAAACAAGCTCTCAAGAATCCATTCTTCTTTGGGCCTAGAATCGTTTTGTTCCAAACTCTCCTGGCTTTTAAAGTTTCTATGGAGAAGTCTGATATGATTCTGATGGGTTTTCCTTTATACGTGAGTTTCCTTTCTCTCGTTGCTCTAAGGACTCTCTCTTTATCCTCAATGTTTGTCATTGTAACTAAGATATGTCTTGGGGTGTTCCTCCTTTGGTCCACTTTGTTTGGGGTCCTCCGTATCTCTCTTAGCTGTACAGGACAATCTATTGCCAAGTATGGAAGTTTTCTTGAATGATTCTGTTGAGAATATTTTCTTTGCCCCTAGTTTGAGCAGCTTGGCCCCGGGGTGGGGGGCCCTGGAGTGGTGGGAAAGCAGCCGGCACAGGCCCTGGGGTGGCAGGAAGGTGGGTGGCTCATGCCCTGGGGTGGTGGGAACATGGGCAGAATGGACCCGTTGGTGGCGGGGAGGCTGGCAGCTCGGGCCCCATGGTGGGGGGAAGGTGGCTAGCATGATCCTCGGGGTGGCGGGAAGCTGGGCAGCACGGGTGGTTTGGGCCCCGGGGTGGCAGGAAGGCGGGCGGCTCAGACAGCCTGAGCAGGTCCTGCCAGCTGGGCTGTTGTACTTACTGCCTCCAGTGTGACGTTATGTTCGATGCGGGTTCCAATCAGTAGAATCTGTTGCTGGAAAGTGTTCAAAGTCGAGGTCCTGGCTATTGCTTGTGTCCACGGCCTGGATCACAGCTAAAAACCCTAACCTCTGTTCCCCTAGGGACACTGCATGGCTTCTAGTTCACCATCATGAACCGAAAGCCAACAATCCCCTTTTGAATGAATTCCCCACCTCTGAACAAGAGAACTTGTGTCACGAGCTCTCTAAGCTTCCCACCTTGATTCTCAGGATAACTTCAAATCATACTCAGACCTATATTTTTTTTCTCTAGCATTTGACATTTGTGGTGATTGTCCACAGGGGGCTTGAGGTGGTGTTCACATCTGAAGCTGTGCTTCGCAGCCCGTGGACAATCACACGTCAAAACAGAGACTCGGGTAGATTGATGATGTTGCTTTTCATTCTACATTCCTTCAGGGAACAATTTTTTATTTAGCTGCTTCTTTTTTCCCCTGAGTAAGGAAGATGGATTGTTACACTGCAGATGGAGGAAACTTTCTAATAGCTCATAAAGTTGAAAATCCACAAAACTTGAACTTTGATAAAAAGGCTGAAAATTCACCATTGCGGTTCAGTTCCTAAAGTTGGAAAATAGCTACATTGGTGTCAGTCCTTGCCTTTCAGATTTTACAACACAACTAATGGTCAGACTGCTTCTTTCACACCTTTCATGGGAACCTTGGAACATAGTCAGTAACACTACAACAACAATAACAGAGTGAGGAGTGCCCTAAGTAGAAACCCAATGACAGGCTTGCAAAGCCTAACAAACCAGTTTCAATTCCCCAGTACCCACATAAAGCCAGATGCACAAAGTGGTATATACATTTGGAGTTCATGAGCCCCTAGTGTGCCCATTCTCTCAATTTTTCACTTTCTACCCACCAACTCTCCTTGTAATTAACTAATTAATTAATTATTGGTTTTTTAAAAAATCATAATGTAAGGTTGGAGAGATTGCTCAAGGCCTGATGGCCTAGGTTTGATTTCCAGTGCCCACACAAATCCAGATGCACAAAGTGGTACATGTGTCTGAAGTTCATTCAAAGTGGCAAGAAGCCCTGTCATGCGCATTACCCACTCAGCCAACTGGCAAATAGTAAATAAATAACTAAGTGGAAGTGGGGGGTGGAAAGAGTGTAAGAGCCATGGTGGGGGAGAGTATCCAGAGACATTGCCCCCCTCAGCATCAACACACAAGGTGGGAGGGGGGAACCTGGCTGCCTCCTGTGCTATTCATGACCCTCTACCCCATGGAATGATCCAGTATGCCCACTGAGGAGGATACCCAATGGACTGCGGACAGGGAGAAGGGAATCAGGGATACCAACATAATCTTTGCTAATACAATATATCTAATTTTGGACAATAAAGATATCAATTTTTTAAAAAAGTATGTTAGAACAACAAAAAATAAAATGTGATACAATATTTTTGTGGGAATTCAAAACAGAAAGTCAGACTATTAGAATTGCAAGAAAAACTACCAGAAAACAATAGACTGTGAAGCAGATAATGCTTGTCACCCACATATTTATTCAGCTCTGATTTGTTTGAGGTCAATGGTATTTTTCAAAGACAGTGCAGCTAGGAAGTGGGCTGTTGGACTGTTAGAATCAGCTTGGAGCCTGCTGTCCTGTGCCCACATACCTCAGTACTCATATACTTGACAAAACCCCTCAAGCATTGCAGTTTGCATGTTTCCTTCCCAGTACAAATATTAAAACCAGAAAGGACATTAGAAACAATCTAATCCAATGAATTCCCAGATGTTGGTGGACCAACAAAGGTTATGAATTTTTTATAATAATATGCCAAGACAATTTTTTTCCTTCAAAAGTAATGGTTATCTATATCACTATGATATCATAAAATGTAAGTTATTTTCACAATAAAAATAGAACATGTATTTCCAAGAAAGGCTGCTTAACCATCTTCCAGTAACAAATATATAATGATGTTAGAGGTAACATTATCTTTTTCAGTTTTTTAATTTGTTACTGACCAATAAAAACTTCTTCACAGACTGGCGCTAGCTCTCAGACTGGTGTCTAGAAGCCATTGACCTGGTTCAACTTTTCATTTTAGAAATGAGGATATCATTTTGTCATGCTTCCAAAGTTATATGGGTGCTAAGAGGCAAGATGGTCCATCACCCAGCTCTCCATTGCCAAGACTAAGTTTCTTTTACTTGATCAGCTGCTGAAAGACACAGAAATGGGAGGTTTTTCTGGGGTCAAATAGAACTCATCAAAAGTCTAGCTTCACTGTGTGACACTGGGCATGTTAACACACTTCTAGACACTCCTAATCCAATGCCTTTTGCATTGAAGAACCTCATTAAGTTGGATCTGTTTCTCTGTCTTCTTGTTCTTCCAGAACAAAAGTTTCTTCATTTGATGTGCAGTGTCCTATTTGAAGTCTATAGAAAAGTAATACAGAGGACAGTCAAATGGTGACTGATGACACATTTCCCTTTCTAGCCCTCATAAAACCAAGCCTGTTGTCCCGGCGATCCATCTCAGAAAAGGGGTCATAGGTTTGCAGTACAGAAAACAACCTTGTAGCCAAAAACCTAATTGAAAAACAAATTAAGTCTTTACTCTCATCGCATGGAAATGCCAAAAGAAAAATCCATAAACCACAGCAAATCTTTTCCTTCCATTCATTCTCTGCCTCCATCCCTCCCCCAGCCAGTGCCCACACTCCATGCAACAAGGGTCCTGCTTCTCTTCCCTCTTCTGGCCTCTCTCAGCCCACTCTCCAGTTCAGCCAGAGCACTTCACACCTCAGGGTTTTCTTCCCCTTCTTTGTCTAGCCTTCTTTTCTTCTTGTCAATGAGCAATGCTCTCCATCTGTGGTATAAATCCCATTAATTCCCTTTCTTCTTCAATTTCCTCTTTACTTTAATTTGCATGACCATGATTTAGACTCCTCAAAAACTGCTAGGGAGTTGTATATAGTCATGCTTTCATGGTTGATATCACCATTTACCTTTCATCTATGTGCAGAGAGATTATATTCTTGACTGCCTCGAATGTTTTCATGGAGACAAATACACGGGACATATCATTGTTTAAACTCGATTGAGTTAGGAGTAAAAGAAAGAAGGGCTATAATTGATACATCAGTAGAATACAACATATACAGTTCCTTATTCAGAATATTGTCAACAGCAAATATTTGTCAATAGTATTTATGACCACTTACTAGATGGAAGACACACTTCTAGGTGCTTAGGAAAATTAGAACAAATACGACAAATAAGATCCATGCATACAGAGAAACCTTTCATGCAGAGTGGAGGAGAGAAGGAATATGTTCCAGCAGGAGGGTAGAAAGGAAATAGAAAGCCAGGCATATTTATTAGATGTACCAAAAAGCAAGAAGAAAAGAAACGTGCGAGCTGATGGCTGCATCAGTCTGTATGGAAAGGGCAGAGCCCTGAAGAGAATATTGGGGTTACATCACTATAGAAGGGGAGCTCCATGCATGACAATTGATAAGACGTGAGGGTCAAGTGGGGAGTGAGCTTCATGTATAAAACAGCAAGAACGTCCATGCAGGTAAAGTACAGGCAGTGGTGAGGTCGAGTATGAGATGTGCCCAAGGTCTTATTAATGTTA